>PVJA010031795.1:8445-24730 GCA_004027025.1 Myocastor coypus
AAAAAAAAAAAAAAAATCGGGCCGACAAGATAGCTCAGCAGCCTAAAAAGCCTGCTTAAGCTGGGCATGGTGGTGCATGCCTATAATCCCAGCACTTGGGAGGCTGAGGCAGGAGGATCAATGCGAGTTTGACACCAACCTGGGCTACAAAAGTGAGCTCAAGGCCACCCTGAAATGCATGAGACTCTACCTCAAAAAAAAAAAAAAAAAAAAAAAAAAAAAAAAAAAAAAAAAAAAAAAAAAAAAAAAAAAAGAGCCTGCTTAGGTAACTGCAGGGAACACAGTTCGATCCCCCGCACCACATGCTGCACCAGCCCCACCCGCAGGGTAGGCTGAGCTGGCCATAACATCAACCAATCAATCAATCTTTAAAAAAAAATCTTGATAGCTTCCTAATCCCAGAAGCAAAATGGGAGAAACTGAGAAAACCTTATATTATATACAGTTAAGCCGGGCAACATGTCTGTATCCCAGCACTTGGGAGGTTGAGGCAGGAGGATCGGTGTGAGTTTGAGATCAGCCTGGGATACAAAAGTGAGCTCAAGGCCAGCCTAAACTGCATAGCGAGACCCTGTCTCAAAAAGCTCCCCTACCAAAAAAAGTTGTAAGCATTCTGTTTAACAAATGAATGGTTCCACATAGCTCCACAGCTCCAAATGAACAGCCAGCACGAACCTTATTGCCATCTACACTCAGGGTGGAAGACCTCAGGGGCTCCAAGTTGGCCACCAGGTGGACTGCACTGTCGGTGTGCTCTGGAACCAAAAGCAGCTCAGCTGGGATCAGCTGGCTCACTGGTGAGCGCTGAGGATCTCAGTCGGTAATGGCAAATCTTTTAGAGCTTTTAAGGATAACAAACAGCCCACTATGACACATGTGCCACACGTTTGTCATCACTTTTCTAAATGGACAGGTTAAAATATCAGAACCTGGCTTAAAGAAAGGGAGCCAGTGCAGACAGGGCTGGGTTCTGGAGTCCTACCACTCTGCCCATTAACCCACCTTGGACATCACTGAACACTGACTACCACTCACAGACATGGAACTCATGTGCTCAACAAGTCACAGGAGACAGTGGTGCGAATGTGCCACCTGCTGCAGTCTTGTGTTCGCAGGGACATGGCTGCCTCACCCAGGCCAGCTGGACTGCCTCCCACAGGTACAAGCTTACCAAGGTCTCCACTGAGCAGGGCTTCCGCCAGGGGCGGGTTGCGCTCCTTCAGCAAGGACAGCTCATGCGGGTTGGCCAGAAGCATGTCTCGGAGCAAGGCTGGGTTGTCTAACCCCTGAGGAGAGGATGCTATTTCTCCAGGAGATGAGTGGGGCTGCTGCACGCTTGCTGCTGGGCGCTGGCGGAGGCTGGACGTGCCAGGCACGGCTATGCTGCTAAAGTCTATCCGTGGTAAGTCTGGTGGGAAGGGGGAGAAAGGGGATCAATCAGATTTACTCAGATGACTCCAGAAAATCAAGTGCTGCAGAAACAAAATGCTTGCTCATGTGCAGTAAGTAACAGCACAAATGGCAACCTCAGACATCCACATGCTAATGTCTTCCCTTGTGCACTTTGAATATAAACGTGGCAAT
The DNA here is from genome assembly GCA_004027025.1 of Myocastor coypus. Classification (NCBI taxonomy): domain Eukaryota; kingdom Metazoa; phylum Chordata; class Mammalia; order Rodentia; family Myocastoridae; genus Myocastor; species Myocastor coypus. The sequence goes on from PVJA010031795.1 coordinate 10,030, forward strand.
TGCTAAGGTCCCGCACAGGGAAGGACAGCAAGATGCACCAATAATAGTAGTAACCCCGAATTCTAGGCGCTATGGTTTACGTCAAACATGTTCTCAAGCAGGCAGGGCTTTCAGAAGAGAATACGATGTGGGGCGCTACAGCTGACTTCCATTAGCAAGTGGGGTCTAGCTGGCAGAGGCAGGAGGTGTGGGCACGACCTGGAACAGGCTTCTCCCCACCAGGCTCCTCCTCACTCCGTTGGCCCCAGGCCAAGAGCAGCTTTGCTCTGCAACCTTCCGCCGCTGCTTCCACCCTGTACTGTTATTGGGAGCCAAAATAAACCTCCTGCACACTGTGAGGGTCCAGCATTTGTCGCTGTGACAAGGAGGGACTAAGACATTTATGATTATAAAATACTGCATAACAGATACAGAAGGCGTGCTCCACATGTGAAGTCCCACAATGCTGCCTGTTGTTCTTTAGAAACATTCCAGTCTGGCTTGATGCATGCATGCTCCGAAGAGCTCTGGCTCTTGGGGTAAAAAGTACCATCCACAGGCTGGGAAAATAGCTCAGTACAATAAGCACTTGCCTGGCAAGCACAAGGGCCTGAATTCAATCCCTGGTCCTGCGTGGGAATAAATAAATAAAGAAAGAAGTTTTATCTGTTAAGGGGACCACCCACTTGGGACCCTCTCAGACAAGAGCTTTCTTTCCCTTAATAAATATGTTCTGAGGGGCTGGGGAGATAGCTCCGAGGCACAAGTGCCTGCTGGGCAAGTGCAAGGTCGTGAGTTAGAACCCTGGTCCCACAAAAATAAATAAATAAACAAACAAATAAATAAATAAATACATAAATATGTTCTGCTCATTACCTCCACTGGTTCCTTAAAAAAAAAAAAAAAAAAGAGTACCATTCACACACATAAACATCAATGTTAAATCTTGTTAAGTCTGTGCTATGCAGTTTGCAAAGCTTTTTCTTTTCTTTTCTTTTTTAAACTTATATATTTATGTTATGGCAGGTTCAGCTTGCGTTGAGGTGGGGCTGGCACAGCATGTGGGGCTGGGGAACGAACCGCGGTCCCTATGGTTGCCTAAGCTTGCCTAACCAGGTGCTTTAGACCACTGAGCTATCTTGCCAGCCTGAGAGAGCTTGTTTTGAAGACAGGGTCTCACTACGTAGCTTAGGGTGACCCTGAACTCCCCTTTATAGGCCACACTGGCTGTGAATTCACAGTAATTCTCCTGTCCCAGGTTACCAAGTGCTGGGATTACAGGTGTGTACCCCCAGTCCTAACAGTTGTTTGAAGCACTGGGGAGGCTGAGGCAGGAGGAACGGTGCAAGTTCGAGACCAGCCTGGGCTACAAAAGTGAGCTCAAGGCCAGCCTGAACTGCGCAGTGAGACCCTGTCTCAAAAAAAAAAAAAAAAAAAAAAAAAAAAAAGTTGTTTGAATTTATACTCTTAACCATGTACCCAAGGTTAACTCTTTTATGCCTAAGAAAGTAAGGAGATGCAACTATTTTACAGGAGAGAAAAAAAACAAGTCCCAGACTGGCACAGACTATTTTTGTTGTTGCTGTTATTGTTTTGTTTTGGTACTGGGAACAGAGCTCAGGACCTTGTGCTTGCCAATCATGTGCTGTGCTGCTGAGCTACATCCCCTGCCCTCAGGTTCTGACTTGAGTCTACCAGCAGCCACCATAGGTATAGAGTCAATAACCCCTACCCAGGTTCTGTATTCTGGCTGAACTGGCCTCATTAAAAGGAAAGCAGGGCCCGGCGGGATTGCTCAGTGGTCTAAAGCGCCTGCTTAGGAAACCTTAGGCAGCTGCAGGGACCTCGGTTCGATCCCTGGCACCACATGCTGTGCCAGCCCTGCCCTCAGGGCAGGCTGAGCCGGCCATAAAAATAAATAAACAAGCCGGGTGTGGTTGCTCACGCCTGTAATCCCAGCACTTGGGAGGCTGAGGCAGGAGGACTGGCAAGAGTTTGAGACCAGCCTGGGCTACAAAAGTGAGCTCAAGGCCAGCCTCAACTGCATAGCAAGACCCTGTCTCAAAAAGACAAAAACAAACAAACAAACAAACAAACGTTCTGAAACAAGAAAAATAAATAAATAAAATTCTTAAAAAAGAAAAAGAAAAAAAGGGAAAGCAAAGTAAAATAAATAAATACATAAATGAAAGCAAAGTATGGAGCTCTGATTCCTCAAAGGACTCATGCATGACATGACTCCATCTCTGTGGAGTAGGCAGACAGAGGGAGAGAAGGAGAGGGAGAGAGGGAGAGAGGGAGAGAGGGAGAGAGAGCGAGCACATTCAGCCTTGAACTTTAAGGGAACAAGGTAATGAAAGAGAACTAGTTAACTGTGATGGTGGTTGGACAACTGAATATGCTAAACACCACGGAATGGGTGAGTTGTATGGTCTATGAATTACACCTCAAAAATTAGTGAAAAAAAGAAAAAACGGGTAGAGTCATGATAAGGGAATAGTTCTAAGGTATACTTTTTCCACACCCCCAAAATACATTCAGTGAACAATACTACCCCAAATCTAGGCCCATTCTGAGGCTTTTTGTACCTCAGATACCAAAAGGGAAATGTTCAAACTCAGGTGTTAGGGTTTGGCCTGACAACTTACTGCACAAGCCCAGCAGCCATGTCTCCACAGACTTCAGCTGGCAGCTACTGTGCACCTTCAGAGTGCAGAAGAGGGTGAGGGAGAGAACACCCAGGGGGTGAGAGGGCGAGCTGGCACAACCTTGGGCAGTCTTTAATCTCTAAAGCTACCAAAGCACATATGGGTGTGCCTTATTAGCAGCCAAAAAATTTTATCTCCATGCCTATGGCATGCTATCATGAGAGTCCATTCATTTCAGTTTTTTTTTTTTTTTTTTTCAGTACCAGGGACTGTACTCAGGACCTTGAGCTTGCCAGGCTGGCACTTATTCTAAACTATCTCCCCTGCCCTCAGAGTAATTCTGAAAACTTGTTTACTGTATAAACCAGGACCTTCTTGAGAACATGCAGGCTGCCTTGTGTAATAGGATCAGCACAGACAAAAAGCAGTGACTTTCTAATACTAACTACCTCACCAAATTAACCGGAGGAACACGAGGCAATTGCTTTGCCCTGACTGGCACATTGCAAGCACTGCTAGTTCTGAAAGTCAGCACTGGCCCAAGGGACCAATGCAGCGCAGTTCTGAGGAAGGCAGCGTCTGCCGCTCTCAAGTTGGCAGCACCATGCACTCGGCACTCTAGCAGGTCATCACCCCAGACACGTATCGCCTGTTAACGTAATCTCTGAAATGGAGCACTGAGAGGCCAAGGTTGTTTGGGGCTGTCTATCAGCTGGGCATGGTGGTGCACAGCTAGTCTGGAGGCTGAGGCAGAAAGCTTGCAACCTTGAGATCTGTCTGGAAAATTTGGCAAAATCTTTTCTTAAAAATATAGCCAGGGTAGCCGGGCGTGGTGGCTCACGCCTGTAATCCCAGCACTTGGGAGGCTGAGGCAGGAGGATTGGTGCGAGTTCGAGACCAGCCTGGGCTACAAAAGTGAGCTCAAAGCCAGCCTCAACTGCATAGTGAGACCCTGTCTCAAAAATACAAAAAAAAAAAAAAATATATATATATATATAGCCAGGGGAGGGGCTGGGGAGATAGCTCCAAGGCACAAATGCCTGCCTGGCAAGTGCAAGGTTGTGAGTTTGAACCCTGGTCCTGCAAAACAAACAGACAAACAAACAAATAAATAAAATAAAATAAAATATAGCTGGGGGTGGTGGGTGGTGGCGCACACCTGTAATCCCAGCATTTGGGAGGCTGGGGCAGGAGGATTGGTACGAGTCTGAGACCTGCCTAGGCTACAAAAGTGAGCTTAAGGCCAGCCTAAACTGCATAGCTAGACTGCCTCAAAAAGACAAAAATAAGTACATAGACAAAATAAAATATAAAGGATGAGGGATGCAGCTCAGTGGTATGGCACCTGCTTGGCAGATATGAAGCCCTCAGTTCAATTCCTAGCACTAAAATAAATAGTTAAGTAAAGAAACAAAACATTAAATTTTGGAACCTATAGCTTTTACATAACTTTGTAAAGAGAGAACTTTTTTTCCTTGTACCTTGGATATGGTTTTGAAAAGGATTTGATTTTTCTTTCCTTGTTCATCTTAGTGTAGAGCACACTATTTCACAATGAGGTTTTTTTTTTTGTTGTTATTAAGATCATATTCTTAGCCGGGCGCGGTGGCTCATGCCTGTAATCCCAGCACTTGGGAGGCTGAGGCAGGAGGATCAGTGTGAGTTCGAGACCAGCCTGGGCCACAAAAGTGAGCTCAAGGCCAGCCAGAACTGTACAGCGAGACCCTGTCTCAAAAAAAAAGACAAAAAAAAAAAAAAAAAAAGATCATATTCTTTGGTAGGTAACTTTTAACACATGAGTTTAAAATATAAATCTCAAGTTAATTAAAAACAAACTTAAAAAAAAAAACAATTTTAGGGCCGGCGAGATAGCTCAGTCGTCTAAAGTGCTTGCTTAGGCAAGCCTAACAACTACAGGGACCAGGTTCGATCCCTAGCACCACATGCTGCACCAGCCCCACCCCCAGGGCAGGCTGAGCAAGCCATAACATAAATAAATAAATAAATATTTAAAAAAAAAATTAAGGGCTGGGGAGATAGCTCAGTAGAATAAGCACTTGCCTGGCAAATATAAGGGTCTGAGTTCAATTCCCGGTTCCACAAAAGAATAAAAATAAAATTAAAAATAAAATTAAAAAAACAAAGGCTTAGGGACATAGCTCAGTGGTACAGGGCATGCCTGACATGTGTGAGGTCCTGGGCTCAATCTCCAGTACCATCAAAGAAAGTAATTATAATTCTACCAGAGTATGGCAAGAGTAGTGAAAACCAATACATTTCATCTAGTTTTTCCATACCAGGACCTTGTAACATTTTGAGGACTGTGAATCTGAGCATCTAAAGAAAGCTACGGACCCTCTCACCATTGAATGCACACACAAACCCACATCCACACACACACAGCTCTACAACCTCCTCAGGAACACCAAGCCTGTTAAATCCAGATACTTATCACTGATAGGTAAAAAATGGACCAAGTTCTAATCCAAGTGTCTTCACTTAAGCTGTGTAACTTTTTTTTTTCTGCATTTAGGATAGAGTCTACACTCCATGGATCAGACTGGTAATGATTCTCCTGTTCTCAGCCTCCCAAGCACTGGGATCGCAGGTGCGCGCCACCACACCCAGTCTCCATTGCAGACTCAGCATGCTCCAGGGATGGGGCCGGCACGAGGCAAGCTTGGGGATCGAACCCCAGCCACTGCACTCTCCCTAAGCAGGCGCTTTAGTCCGATGAGCTATCAGGCCAGCCAAGATCTTACTTTCTTTTTAGGCAGCATTTGATAATGTAGTCTAGGGTAGTCTTGAATTGATGACGCTCCTGACTTAACCTCCCAAGTGCTGGGACTACACTACAGCTGTGTAATGGATGATTTTTTTTTTTTTTTTTTTTTTTTTTTTTTTTTTTTTTTGTCTTTTTGAGACAGGGTCTCATTATGCAGTTGAGGCTGGCCTTGAGCTCACTTTGGTAGCCCAGACTGGTCTCGAACTCGCTCCAATCCTATTGCCTCAGCCTCCCAAGTGCTGGGATTACAGGCGTGCACCACCATGCCGGCTAATGGACGATTATTTTAAACCTGAGCTCCAGCCGGGCGTGGTGGCTCACGCCTGTAATCCCAGCACTCGGAAGGCTGAGGCAGGAGGATTGGTGAGAGTTCCAGACCATCCTGGGCTATAAAAGTGAGCTCAAGGCCAGCCTCAACTGCATAGCAAGACTCTGTCTCAAAAAAAAAAAAAAAAAAAAAAAAACCTGAGCTCCATCTGTTACTGAAAATAACTGTAAGGTGGAATCTCTTCCTCCACAACCAAGTTATCAGGTCATGTGAAATGTGGGTGGCTAAAACTGCTCCTCCAAAACCTGGCTGCTGACAGAAACCACAGGATCTACCCAGGCTCAAGTCCTTCACTGGCAAAATTACACAATCAGCACCTGGTATCAACAAGGCAAACATGTGCTGAGGGCAGCTACACACTGAAGGTTTGACATGTTATTCCCACATCAGCTCTAGGACCTGGCACCTATTTTATGGAAGAGGAAAAGATTGAGAAAAGTCAAAATAACTTGCCCCAAGCTTCCACAGCAGGAAGAGGCAGATTTTGTATCCTGGCATTCTGAAACCAAAGCCAACCAGAAACCCAGGACCATACGCACTGTTGCCCACTGAGGTTTATGCTGGGACCACTGTTAGGTTGTGTCTTACTTGGGAACTGCACCGCAGGTCGAGGGTCTGCATTCTCCTTCTGTCGTAAAATCACCACGTCCCCATCTTTCAAGCCATAAGAAGCCAGTGATCTGTGGTTGTCTGTGAGAGGTCTTTCAGCATGGACAAGCTACAAGAAAAGATGAAATAGCATAAAGCACTGGGACGTGACATGGCCCAAAAGCAGGATGACGACTCCCACCTAATCAGATAATGCCACTCCCTCTTTAAACTTCTCCCAGATACCTAGAAGGGAAGGGCAAATCCTTCTTATCCCCTATCAGATGCAAGCTCCTGAGACCCCAGGTTCCCTCTCTTCAAACCACAATAGTTGTTTCTCAACAAGAAATCAACTTCGCCACAGGAGAGTTGTACTTATTCCTTTTGCCTAATACTGACCTCCTGTCTTTTTTTTTTTTTTTTTTTTCCAGGTCTTAAGTGCGTTTAAAATGGACCCCTGGGGCCCAGCAGGATGGTTCAGTGGTCTAAAGCGCATGCTTAGGAAAGCTTAGGCCGCTTCAGGGACCTCGGTTTGATCCCTGGCACCACAGGCTGTGCCAGCCCTGCCCTCAGGGCAGGCTGAGCTGGCCATAAAAATAAATAAACAAAAGAAAAAAAAAAATAAAATGGACCCCCGCATTGTCTGTAGCTCATGGTATGTATAGTACTTGCCTAACACATCTGAGCCTCAAAGTTTGCACCTTACTACCATAAAAAATAAAACAGAATGCAGTGCTTGCCTGAAATTCCAGCACTTGAGAGGCCTGGGGAGAAAAACTGCCAGGAGTTCAAGGCCTGCTTGGGCTACCTAACAAAGACCCAGTTTCAAAAACAAGAAAGAGGGGCTGGGGAGATAGCTCCAAGGCACAAGTGCCTGCTGGGCAAGTGCAAGGTTGTGAGTTTGAACCCCGGTCCTAAAAAAAAAAAAAAAAAAAAAAAACAAGAAAGAAAAAAAGTACCAGCACCCAAAACACTGTCTGTTTGTTTATTGTCTTTCTCCTCTACTAAAATAGAAGCTACCTGGGAACAGTGACCTGCTTTAATTTATCGTATCACAAACACTTAGGACGGGACCTGTTACATTTTTTGAGTTAAAGGTTAAATGAGCAGGATGTGAGGGTGCACAGTTGGCTGTAATTCCAAGCCACTTGGGAGGCTGAAGCAGGGGGATTGCCAAGTTTAAGGACATTCGGACTACAGAGCAAATCTCTATCTCAAAAGCAATCAAAACAAAACAAAAGGATGAATGAATTTATAAAAACAGTGGATACAATTTTAGATTTAACTCTGACCTAAGGAGGGAAATTATTCTGAGTACAGTAATGACAGCAGTACTATTAAATGTGTATGCCCTTTTTTTTATTTATTTATTTATTTATTTATTTATTTTGTCTTTTTGAGACAGGGTCTCGCTATGCAGTTTAGGCTAACCTTGAGCTCACTTTTGTAGCCCAGGCTGGTCTCGAACTCGCACTGATCCTCCTGCCTCAGCCTCCCGAGTGCTGGGATTACAGGCGTGAGCCACCACGCCCAGCTATATTTATTTATTTTTGATACAGGGTATCTTAGTGATCCTTCTGTCTCAGCCTCCCCAGCCCTGGGACTACAGACATACGCTTTTATGCCTGGGGCTCCCTCTGGGGGAAAGCAGGGCATGTAGTACAGGGGATTGAATGCAGGACTTGCACTTGCCAGGCAGGGGCTTATGCTGCTGAGCTATCTCCCAGCCCCCAACATGTAGACTTTTGAGAGAGCTTATATACTGGTAAGAGTTCAGAGCTATGAACCTTCTGGCTTTCTTCCTTTTTTTTTTTTTTTTTTTTTTTTTTTTTTTTTTTCTTTTTTTTTTGAGACAGGGTCTCACTGTGCAGTTCAGGCTGGCTTTGAGTTCACTTTTGTAGCCCAGGCTGGTCTCAAACTCACAACGATCCTCCTGCCTCAGCCTCCCAAGTGCTGGGATTACAGGCATGAGCCACCACGCCCGGCGTTTTTTGTTTTTTTTTTTTAACTAACCTTTTTATCATTGTTATGTTTACAAAGAAAAAATGAAAGTGAAAGAAATTCAGAAAAGAACAATAAGCACAAATGGAAAAAAAGCTTCGTCAAGGGGGCTGGGGAGATAGATAGCTCTGTGGCACAAGTGCCTGCCTAGCAAGTGAAAGGTTGTGAGTTCGAACCCCAGTCCCACAAAAAAAAAAAAAAAAAAAAAAAGCTTTGTCAAAAAATTTTTATGTTAAAATTAATATTAAAAAAATTTAGGGGCCATCGAGATAGCTACATGGTCTAAAGCGCCTGCTGAGGCAAGCGTAGGCAACCACAGGAACCGCGGTTCCATCCCCAGCGCGACATGCTGCACCAGTCCCACCCCCAAAGCAGGCTGATCTGGCCATAACATAAATAACTGAAGTCTTTAAAAAATGTTTATGTGTGGTCACACACTGAAGAACACCTAAAAGCACAAAAATAACAACGTGCTATGAATACAACACACAAAAGCATATAATTTAACCCTAAATGAAGGTAAAACTTGCCCTACACTATCATTTACTCCACAGAGGCACTGAGAACATGGCTTTGAAAGGTTTTCATCCTAAGGATTTGCTTGACACATGGCCATAGGCAATCCAAGGAACACAAGTCGTGTCCTGACCCTGCCAGTGATTCCTGGAGCAGGGCCGCCTCTCAGCTGAGTCAGGCTTCACATTTCCTGTCAGACAAGCACAAGGGCTACGCAACCATGACAGCTATCATTCCACCACCTGTCCTCAGAGCTCCCCCAAGTATGGCTCCTGGCATGGAAACTGAAAATACAGCCTTTCAACTGGAGACCAGGGTTTCTGACCCATCTGCTCACAGAATTTGTGCTGACATGAGCAAAAGAATCATTTTGGATCTGAACAAAACTGATTTGAGAACTTGGAGGTCCGAGTGTCACAGAAGAGCAGAGGACGTACCCTAAGTTCTCATCCTCCGCTTGCAGAGTCGGGACACCAAAAGCCTACCATCGCTCGCTACTTGATCATCCCTTTTGCACTCTTACATAAGCACACATCTCAGGGTAAAAATACACTTGCACTAACACAGATTTTTGGCAATAGAACCAAGAGTCCTATTAAGAGTCTGTGGGAATGCATGGAAAAACAGCTGTTAATCGGAGAGCCACGTGTCGCAGGCTGCAGTGCACACGGGAGCGAGTTATGCCAAGCCAAATGCCCAGGAAAGGGGCTATATAGGCAGCAGCAACACTGCAGAGCCACTGACATTCACTCCCCTCATCTCTAGTGTCTCAGCTCACAATTGCAGCCGTCAACACTTGCAGAGGGGTGATCAGCTCCTCGGGCAGACATGCTACATTAAGTACACGCGAGAAAAATCTATGAGGAATCAAAATCAAGCTCTGCAGAATCAGAATGATCCTAGAAACTGAGAAGGTACGTAGCTCAGTGGTAGCACACTCAGCAGCACGCACAGAGGCCCTGGGTTCCGTCCCCAGCACCATCAAAACTGGAATGAAACGAAAAGCTCAGGATGATCCTGTTTGCCAGTATCACTGACTGCTCTCGGGTGGGACTTCCTATGTGGAAAGCCCGAGTAAAACGGTAGTCGGAGAAAGGCGGTGTGCTGGTGCACGCCTGCAATCCCAGCTCTTGAGAGGCTGAGGCAGGAGGATTGGTGCAAGTTCGAGATCAGCCTGGGCTACACAAGTGAGCTCAAGGCTGGCCTGAACTGCACAGCAAGACCCCGTTTCAAAAAAATAAATAAAAGGGGCGGGGGAGAGAGCTCAGTAGAATAAGCGCTTGCCTGGCAAATGCAAGGACCTGAGTTCAATCCCCGGTCCCGTAAAAATAAACAAACAAACAAATAAATAAAATGGTAGCCGGGCGTGGTGGCGCACGCCTTAATCCCAGCACTCGGGAGGCTGAGGCGGGAGGATTGGTGCGAGTTCAAGACCAGCCGGGGCTACAAAAATGAGCTCAAGGCCAGCTTGAACTGCACAGTGAGACCCTGTCTCAAAAAAGACCAAAAAAAAAAGTGGCAGTTGGCCAGCACTACCACTGAGTGGGCTTCTCCCAGGCTGGAATCACGGCAGGTGTTCAGCCTCCCACTTCGCTGTCACATCTTCCTATGGAAGTCCCACTTTATGGATGGGGCATACCTATGTGTAGAGGTCACACAAATATGAAGAAGAGAACTCAAGCCAGGGATGGTGGTACACATCTGTAATCCCAGCACTCTGGGACACTGAGGCAGGAGGACTCCGGATTCAAGTTACAACTCAGCCTGGGCTATCTAGTGAAGAGCCTGCCTCTAAATAAATACCTAAGTTTGGTGCCAAAGTCCCAGGTTTAATCTCCACGGCAGCCATCCAGATCTCTCTCTCTCTCTCTCTCTCTCTCTCTCTCTCTCTCTCACACACACACACACACACACACACACACACACACACCCTCTTCCAAAGGAAGACAGCCGAGACGGAGGCCACATCTGCTTCTGCTTGACATGAAACTCCTTCTCTCTACAGCCACATGCAAATTCTCTAACAACACAGCATAGAGGCCAGGCGGATCACCTTGTTTGTGACTTGAGAGAGCTACCAAGCCATTCTCTATCACTAGGGACTTCCGCCCAGAAGAGGATCGAAGGGCTCAGGGTGTGGCTCAGCCTTGGAGCACTGGCACCCTGCACTCCCACTTTATAGTCTCACGCGGTACTCCACCACCGTTTAGGTGCCAAGTCACCTCAACTGGCGGCAGCGCTTTTTTACAGGAAGGCGATGTGATCTAACAATGAAATGAAACTGTAACATCCAGCTGCAGCAGGCTCTGGCAACAAGCACATATGTGAACTATGGAATTCACACACACGGGGGAATTCACATACAGGTGGTGCACACCTGAAATCCCAGCACTCAGGAGGCTGGGGCAAGAGGATCACTGAAAGTCCACAGCTTGAACTACCCAGCCTGACCTTGTCTCTCAACAAAACAGAACACAACAAAGAGACCTCTGAATGAGGAGCAAACGTTCCTCACACTGAGAAAGCAGCAGGTGGACTCCATTTTAGTCTAAGGATATGAATTAAATATGTACCAAAGCTTAACTGAAATCACAATTGCCATAAAAACCTACTTTCTTTTGTTAAAACAAGTTAAAGAGTCTAAAAAAGGGCTGAGCACATAGCCGAGTGTTACAGCATTCATCTAGGCTACATGAGGCAGAGTTCAGTCCTCAATCCTGAGGGACACACACACACACACACACACACACACACACATTTTAGTCCTGAAGTAAATCTGTGTGATCTTCCAATTTGCCCTGAGTGCCTATTAGCCTGATGGCTTCTTTTTTTTTTTTTTTTTTGGTCTTTTTCAGACAGGGTCTCGCTATGCAGTTCAGGCTGGCCTTGAGCTCACTTTTGTAGCCCAGGCTGGTCTCGAACTCGCACCAATCCTCCTGCCTCAGCCTCCCGAGTGCTGGGATTACAGGCGTGAGCCACCACGCCCGGCTTTAATTTATTTATTTTTGTCTTTTTGAGACAGGGTCTCACTATGCAGTTCAGGCTGGTTCTGAGCTCACTTTTGTAGCCCAGGCTGGTCTTGAACTCGCACCAATCCTCCTGCCTCAGCCTCCCGAGTGCTGGGATTACAGGCGTGAGCCACCACGCCCGGCTTCTTTTTTTTTTTAAATGTATTTATTATTTATTTTTTTCTTGTTTCAGAACCTTTGTTTGTTTATTCACTCATTTTCATGGCCGGCTCAGCCCGCCCCAGGGGCAGGGCTGGCACAGCATGTGGTGCTGGGGATCGAACCGCAGTCCCTGAAGCCGCCCAAGTTTTTCCAAGCAGGCACTTTAGACCACTGAGCCATCCCGCCAGGCCCCCCTGATGGCTTCTAAGATTGCTATAAATATCAATAGTGGGGACAGCTCTGGCAATGCTTCTATTGGTGACCTTCCCCAACTGAAAAGGAGCAAAGCACTGAACACAGGTGCACCCCTCCCAAGCACACACAATGGGAGCTTTATACAGCACATCTGCATCTGCGCAAAGGGCAGAACCACTGGCCGCTGTGCCAGGGAAGACAACCTGGTGGCTAAATCCTCATGTTAATCAACATTTAGCAACAAACTAATTAAGAGCATGCTGAAAGCTTTAAGCATGAGGTCAAGTGTTCTTTGGTCTCCGCGTGAACCTTCAATTAACAGAAATCTTGGCCATTTCTAGCACTGAGGACCATAAAATGGCCCTAAGTCCTCGGAATCACATCACCACCACTAACTTCTCTAGGCTTTGACCCTTTATATATTAATGTGTCTTTTAAACATAATGGATCCTATGGGCCTGGCAGGATGGCTCAGTGGTCTAAAGCGCCTGCTTAGGAAAGCTTGGGCGGCTGCAGGGACCACGGTTTGATCCCCGGCACCACATGCAGCGCTAGCCCTACCCTGAGGGCAGGCTGAGCTGGACATAAAAACAAACAAACAAAAGTTCTGAAACAAGAATAAAATAAAAAAATAAACATAATGGATCCTAAATTGTATAAACAATTCGTGTTTTTTTTTTTTTTTTTTTGTCTTTTTGAGACAGGGTCTCGCTATGCAGTTGAGGCTGGTCCTGCACTCACTTTTGTAGCCCAGGCTGGTCTCGAACTCGCACCAATCCTCCTGCCTCAGCCTCCCAAGTGCTGGGATTACAGGTGTGAGCCACCACGCCCGGCTAGTTTGTGTTATTTTCTTCAGTAAAGCAACACGGTATTGTCAGCCTTTGCCTGCAATGTTTTCAATTGTTCAACTTTGGTCTGTCAGCGGCTTAGTGACAAAAGTTATATGGTTCACTGTTCAATTTCCCTGTTGCTGGGTGCAACGGCTTCATAACACCATCACCATTAACAGAGTGCTGGCCACAGGTCAAGCTATCCACATCTACTACCCCTCTGATACTCAGCTTGGGGGGCCGGGGACATAGCTCAGTGGAATAACTGCTTGCTTGGTAAGCACAAGGTCCTGCGTTCAATCCCTGGCACCACCACCAAAACAAAACAAAATCCGGGTGTGCTGGCGCAAGCCTGTAATCCCAGCACTTGGGAGGCTGAGGCAGGAGGATCGGTGTGAGTTTGAGACCAGCCTGGGCTACAAAAGTGAGCTCAAGGCCAGCCTCAACTGCATGGCGAGACCCTGTCTCAAAAAGACAAACAAACAAACAAACAAACAAACAAAAAGCTTAACTTTTATTTCCCTTCTGCAAGGCAATCTCTGAACAGTAAAACTCCTTTCCAAAGTTTTTGCCTTTAGGGCAGGTGTGGTGGCACACATGCCCATAATCCCTGGGCTCAGGAGGCTGAGACAGGACTGCCACATAAACTCAAAGCCTAGGTCACATACCAAGACTCTGTCTTTTTTTTTTAAGAATTAATTTATTATCATTATTTTCTTTTTCCTTGTTTCAGTTTCAGAACTTTTGTTTGTTTGGTTATTTATTTTTCTGGCCGGCTCAGCCTGCCCCGAGGGCAGGGCTGGAGCAGCATGTGGTGCTGGGGATCGAACCACGGTCCCTGCAGGGACCAAGCATGTGCTTTAGACCACTGAGCCATCCTGCTGGGCCAAGACTCTGTCTTAAAAAAGAAAATGCTTATGACTTTGACCTGCTAACTCCTTTACCTGATAAGAGGTTATCCAGAGAACATAGAAACAGGGGACAAAGCCCCAAGTAAGTGGATGTCTATGGCAATATTACTCATAACTGCTCTCAATTTTTCTCAGTCCAAAACCTCAAAACAGGGAAACTGTTAAATCAATTATACTAAACCATATTCACTGGGGTCAGCAGGGCAGCTTAAGCACCTGCCTAGGCAAGCTTAGGCAACCCCAGGGACCATGATTCAATCCCCGGCAGCACACTGCACACTCTGACACTCACTCCCTCAATGCCCCCACTTGCTTGCTGAGCTGGTAGCCTGCCTGATACTAGGTATTCTGGTGGGTGCCTGTAATCCCAGCACTTGGGAGGCTGAAAACAGGAGGATCACTATGAGTCCAAACTGTAGTGAGATCCTGTAGACTCTGTACTAACTAACTACATTCAAAAAATAAAATGTTATGCTGGGTGTGGTGGCTCACACCTGTAATCCCAGCACTTGGGAGGCTGAGTCAGGAGGATTGGTGCAAGTTCGAGACCAGCCTGGGCTACAAAAGTGAGCTGAAGGCCAGCCTTAACTGCATAATGAGACCTTGTCTCAAAAAGACAAAATAAATAAATAAAATAAAATAAAATAAAATGTTATAGGCAAATATTGACAATACTGTTAGTTTACTGAAGAAGGTGACATGAATTGTTTATACTATTTAGGATCCATTGTTTATTTATTTTTTTTTTTT
>PVJA010031796.1:0-24612 GCA_004027025.1 Myocastor coypus
TTTTTTTTTTTTTAACTGGGGCTCAAACTCAAAACCTTGTGCTTGCCAGGTAAGTGCTTAAGCTGCTGAGCTATATCTCTGGCCATAGGTTTTTAAAGGTGAATGTAGGCTAATTATTGTCTGTCTGTATCTATATATATCTCTCCTATATCTATATATCAAGTACTATATAGCACTTCTAGGTCTATGTATCAAGGCCGGTAATCCATATTATCCTTTTTTTTTTTTTTTTTTTTTTTTTTTTTTTTTTGTGGGACTGGGGTTCAAACTCATGACCTTGCACTTGCAAGGGAGGAACTTGTGCCATGGAGCTATCTCTCCAGCCCCTTATCTTTTCTTTTTCTTTTGAATCAGGGTTTTACTATGTAGTCTAGGCTGGTCCTTGGGCTCATTATATAGCCCACGCTGGCTTTGAACTTGTGGCAATCGTTCTGCCTCAACCTCCCAAGTGCTAGGGTTATAGACATGCACCACCCCTTCACTATATTTTGCGTTTGTATTTTTAAAAATAATTTTCTGTTATATTACTGTATTATAATCATTTTTATATGAATATTTTTGAGTTTGGAATGAATCATCTGAGTTTCCCTTATTTCTTATGGATATAGAATATGTATTTGCTATTTCTTATGGAAATATTACTTTATCTATTTTTTATGGAAATAGATTATATATAGCATATATATTGAAGCAAATATAGAGTATAGAATAGAAGTGCTTTGGATTATAGGTCTTGATACATAGATCTATAAATGCTATATAGTATTTTATATATAGATAGTAGTAATATGTAGATATATAGAGAGGTGCTTTCAATTATATTTTAGTTTTCTCATATTACAGAAAGCATCAGATATTTAACCTTCTGTGATTGACTTATTTAATTTGGTGTTATGGTCTCAGAACCCATACATTTCCTGCAAATGACTAAGTTCTATCCTTCTTTAGGAGAGATAGCTGCTGCGCTACATTCCCAGCAGAGTAGTACTCCATTTGTATCTAGCAAATCCTCTTTAGTTTTATTCTTTTAATTTTATTTATTATTTATTTATTTTCTGTCTTTTTGAGGCAGGGTCTTGCTATGCAGTTCAGGCTGGCCTTGGGCTCACTTTTGTAGCTCAGGCTGGTCTTGAACTCACACTGATCCTCCTACCTCAGCCTCCTGAGTGCTGGGATTACAGGCGTGAGCCACCACACCCGACCTTCTCTTTATTTTTAAAGATTATAAAATAGTGCTAGCAAAAGATAGCGTTAAAAATGATACAAGCTCATCAAATGAAATTTCTATTTTTAGTTTACTGAGGATTTTTCCATATTGATTTCCATGGTAGTTTTGTGGTGGTTTACATTCCTATCAAAGGTGTTGAAGAGTTCCTGTTTCACCATAACCTCACCAGCATTTATTGTTTTTTCTTAAAATTCATTTGGTTTCATTTGTTTGCTTTTGCTTCTTTGAAAGAGGGTCTTGTTTTGTAGTGCAAGCAATCTGTGAATTCACTATGTATCACAGGCTGGCCTCAAACTCCTGGGAATCCTCCTGCCTCAGCCTCCCAAGTACTGGGTTTCCAGGTGTGTGCCATTGCACCTGGCTTGACTCCTTTGATCACAGTTGTTTTTATTGGAGTAAGGTGAAGTTTCAGTATTGAGCTGCATTTCTCTAACAGCAAACAGCTAAACATTTTTTTCATGAATTTATTGCCCACTGTACTTGTTTTGAGAAATGTCTATTCATTTCAGTTACCTATTTTTGACTGGGTCTTTTATTTTTTGTGGGGGAGTCTAATTTTTAAAGTTTTAAAATGTATATTCTAGACATCAGTCTTCTGTCTAAGAGTAGTTAGAAAATTTTGTTTCCCGTTATATAGTTTAAAAAAAATTTTTTTTAGTTGGGGCCCCGCAGGATGGTTCAGTAGTCTAAAGTGCCTGCTTAGGAAAGTTTGGGTGGCTGCAGGGACTGCGGTTTGATCCTCGGCACCACATGCTGCACCAGCCCTGCCTTCAGGGCAGGCCGAGCTGGCTATAAAAATAAATAAACAAACAAACAAAAGTTCTGAAACAAGAAAATAATAAAATAAAAATAAAAAAATTCTAAAAAAAATTTTTTTTTTAGTTGTATCTTTTGCTGAACAAGAAGCTTTTAAATTTGACATAATGCCATTTGTTTTTGGTTGGTATATTTTATACAATTGGGGTTCTATTCAGGAAATCCTTTTCTATGTATTTGAGAGCTTTACCATTGTTTTATTCCAGCAGATTAAATATTTCTGTTTTTGTATGTAGGTCTTTTGTCCATTTTGATTTGATTTGAGTACAGGGTGAGCGATGTGGGTCAGGATTCATTCTTCTGCATTTGGATAATTGGTTTTATAAGCACCATTTGTTAAAGTGGCTTTCTTTTCTACATTATGTATTATTGGTCCCTTGGCTGAAAATCAGATGGCTGAAGGTACTTGGCTTTTTTTTTTCGGCATCTTCTCTTTTATTCCTTTGGCCATATCCATTTTTGTCCTGTGACTGTGATATTTTTACTACGGTAGCTCTGTAGTGTAACTGAAGTTCCAGACCTTGGTCTTAATAAGACTAACATAATGTGCTTCCTGCCAGAATTTTCTTTTTGTCACCCTTTCTGTGTGGCCATTACTTTTTTGCCAAATGCATCAGTCAAGATGTGCAATTACTGTGACTGGGTGTTGTGAAAGTCTACTTCTTTTTTTGTTTCCTTTTGTGTGTGTGTGTGTGTGTGTGTGTGTCAGGGATCAAACACAGGACCTTGGGCTTGTCAGGCAGGTGCTTATGCTGCTGAGCTACATTCTCTGTCTGTGGAAGTCAGTCATCTTCAATGAAGAGGGTGACAGGTCTGCCCCGAGGCCTTTGCTCTTCCCCTTCCCTGACCCACTGAACTGTTTCACTCAGGTCTCTTTCGGCTTTGTATACTGTATAGCCAACTAGAAATAAATGCCAGCCATGGTGGTGGGGGTGTTTGCTACCATTTCCCCAGGGTATGGTTGATCAGTGTGCTCATATTCCAGACCACTGAACCCTGAGGACTGATTATTTTTTGTCAGATAGGACATTTTTGTGAAGAGCAGCAGAGTTTTGGGGGAACTTACCACATGTGGGCAGTCTGAGAATGCAGCTAGCCTTCGCTGGCTCCTGCCAGTGGAAGGAACACTGTTTGCTTCTGGAGTGAGGGCTCTTGGTCAGGACCTGCATTATGTGCAAGATCCTAAAATTAATTTTACAGTTGTTCAAGTTTGCAAAAAGGGAGGATGAAAAGAAGTAGGCATCAGACATTGTTGGACAAATGGAAGAAAGAAAACAAAACAACAAATTCCAATGCTGGGCCTGGAAGCTTCTTAGGAAGGTAACAGGACCTTTCTTCCTGTCGAACTTTCACACTTTCTGACCCTGGACTTTCTGCTCTGGAGTTTATCAGGAACACTGGGGGCTAGGAGTGTAGCTGGACTAAAGTTACTGGGACAAAGCTGGAGGCAGGTCAGCACTCCACAGGGAAGTCCCAGGGGTCTGCAGGCGGCCACTGCCACCAAGAACTTCTAAGGCCAAGAAAGGGAAGCCTCAAAACTAAACATCCCTGCAAGACCCCAAGCAAATGTGTTCCTCATCAAGACAGATACAAACAAAGTTTATTAAAAAAGCCTTCCAAAGGGACATTCCAAATCACCAGCAGGCCTCCTTGAGGTGACTGTCTATTCTCTGGTGGACTCTCAGTCCAGCCTTGTTGGAGCTTTTCAAACACCAAGTCACCAATGTGTCCAGGAAGGAAAATAAACAGGCAGCTCCAAGTGACCCTGGTCTCAGTGTAAGCCTGCACTTTCTGACATTACGCCTGGTGGGGTTGATAGGAATGACCCGGGGATCGAGTACACACAGGGCAGGGAGGCCTCTTGGCCTGTGGGGGTTTGGACTCCCCTTCTCTGTGCCCTAGTGGCAGCCCACTAGGCAGAGGAAGGACCACTGTGATTGCAAAAACGGTGGCTTGGTAGAGCAGAATGGGCTTTGGACTGGAAATGGTATAGGTGTGTTACATTCTGGGAGGGGGGGGGAAGGCCTTGCCCCCAGTTACTGGAAATGTACTCATCTCTAAAATTAGTAACTTCTCTAATGTCCGTAATAGATAGAAGTGGGGATGCTTCGGTTGCAGTGGGGATTGGGGGCCTCAGAGCCTGTCCCGCTTATTTCCCAAGCCATGTCAGGGTATCTGGTAGTCTCTAGGTCCTGCAAAGCACAGTTTAACATCCTTTTGCTGGATTTAAACTAAAATTTTGGTTTCAAAATAATATAAAGATGCTGAAATCTTGCAACAGATATGGTTTTGGGAAGAACCTGCATAGAATTGCCAATTGCAGGGCTAAAGTTCTTTTTTTCTCATAGTGTTGTATGCAAAGCCAGGGAATGATGCGGCCAGTTTTGGGGATCCCACCTTTTCTGGTTGTAAAGGAGTGATTCTCACACCTGGAGGAACATGAGCAGTCATGGATGAGCTTTGAAAAATGTACATCCTATTGGTCACGCAGACCCTATAGACTAACATTTCCAGATGGGACAGGGATGTCAGTATCTCGCTAACTGTTCTGGTGATTGCACAGAGTGCCTAGGCCTGAAGATCCCTCAGAAGGGAGCTGGCTGGTTCTGGAGCTGTGTTCCTTTTTGTGGAGAGGTTTGTGGTGTGGGGTGGGAGCAGAGGTTGTTTTGAAGCAGCAAAGATTACTCATGAATGAGAAGGTGGCCCAACGGGAGTGATCAAAGGTTGACGAAGAATGCATGGGACACTGGGGCTCACAGAGGCCAAGTCAGAGCCCAGCTTCAGGGTGCACAAAGGGGAGTGGTAGAACTGGGATTCACACCACCAAAGTGATGGCAAAGTGAATAGAATCTTTTGTTCCTAGGGAGACAGCAAGAGTAGCTCAGTGGTGACATTTTCCCCAAGACCTAGTTCTGTCCTGGAGGTTTTTCTGAGTCCATCCTCTCCACCCAGTCAGCCTCATCATGCCCAGCACTTCCATTGCAATCCAATATCCAAATTTCTTTCTTTTTTTTTTTTTTTTTTGAGACACGGTCTCACTATGCAGTTCAGGCTGGCCTTGAGCTCTCTTTTGTAGCCCAGGCTGGTCTTGAACTCACACCAATCCTCCTGCCTCAACCTCCTAAGTGCTGGGATTACAGGCATGCGCCACCACGCCTGGCCAATACCCAAATTTATATTTCCAATCCAGTCAGCTCCTTAGGACCACAAGCTCATTTATGCAGGGACTCACCTAATTTCTCCACATACAGGACACCCAGGTACCCAGGGCTCACATACTTAAGACTAGACACATGAACTACTTCTAGCGTCGCCCAGTCTTTCTGCCCCAGAGCACCAGCGCTCATGCTTGGCTCTTCCTTCATATCATGGCCCAGGGCCGTTGTCCAAAACCTTCAGTGTCTGTCCTCTTGGTGCCTTTGAAGGGCTAAACCATCCTATTGTTTTCCATCTACATCACCACCACTCTAGCTTAGCTACCACTGAAATACAATATATTTCTTTTCTTTCTTTTTTTTGCCTACATGATTATTTGATTTCTTGCCCCTTTACTCTATGCAAGGTCAGAAGCTTTTTAAAAGTAGGTATATGGGTGTTTTCAGCACCTTACCTGGCCCTCAGTAAATATTTGTTGAATAGAAGAGTAAATACTTTGTTTAGACCATTGAACCATCTTGCTGTCCCCATAGAGATAGAAAGCATCTTTTTTTTTTTTTTTTTGTGGGACCAGGGATTGAACTCATGCCCTCATGCTTGCCAGGCAGGCATTTATTCTACTGAGCTATTTCCCCATCCTAGAAGAGCAAATACTTTTTTTTTTTTTTTTTAATATATCAGTTACTTAATTAGGTTCTTAGTAAGAAATTTAGAACACTAATTTATGAGGATAAACTCTACCTATTAAAGCAAAAATGGATCACAGGTAGTCCTGGAGCTGAGGAACAGCTTTGATTTTTGCTAAAATCTGTGAGTCCACTGCTTTCTGATCCACCTTGTGCTGCTCTGAAATCTGGTATCTCTCTTTCTTGATGTCGAAGATCTCATCCTCCTGGTGCCTGGGTTTCCACAGCTGCTTCTTCTTGAAGTAAGCATTGGTGAGATTTGGGGATTTTCACTTTGCTGATATAAATTTTTGCAGAGCTGGCAATGACAAATTTCTGGTGTGTTCTTTGTAGAGGAACACAATTAAGGCTAAGAGGCCTAGTCACAAGTAGCAAGCCACTGGCCAACTGCTTCAGGAAGACCATTCTCTTGCCCCTGTGATGCCTGGTGAAGATGATCAAGATGGTGCCGGAAGAGATGCTAGCTTAAAGTTTCCTCTCATGCTAACTGAAGGGTTTCTTGCCATGGCTCAAGAGCTTTCAGGGTACATCTTCAGTAGGGCAGTATCTAAGCATTTCCTGATGCTTAACCACCCAGGTACTTCCATTCTTGACCCACTGAATGGCTTTGAGATGGTAGCAAGAACTTTCTCCTTCTTTTTCTTCTCAACCTTTGATTTAGCAACTGTGTACCTTCTCTTATACAAAGCCTTTCTGGAATCCATAGCAGATCTGGAGTATCTACCAATTCCTCTGACCAGGCAGGATTTTGGCTGCAGCGGGGCTGCCCCTACTTGGACTTTTTTTTTGCCTTCTTCACCTTAGCTTTTTTACCAGGGCCACTGGCAGAAACCTTCTTGGCTTTGAGTTTCTTTTCTTTAGTGTCTGGCTTCTCAGTTTTTTTTGCCTGCCATCTTCATCTTGCAAGATGGGAAAGAGAGCTAGAAGATCAAATACTTTATTGTACATTTTTTTTTTTTTTAATTTTGAAGGTTGTGGATATAATGACTACACTAGGCTGCTCCTTTCCAAGCTGAAATCAAGAATGATGTACTTGGGTGGCTGCATACTCCATGAAGTTGGGGAACATAGAAAGGATTAGAGGGAATCATGGGTTATGAGATGAGACCCAGCCACACAATAGGGTAAACACACACACAAACACACACACACACACACACACACACTCTCTCTCTCTCTCTCTCTCTCTTATTCATGCTTGATCAGCTCATCCTTGGTTGGAAAATCTTATTTTTATTTAGAAAATCAACTACAAAACCAATTATAGCTAATAAATAGAAAAGCTTTTTGATAGTATCTGGTTTTAGCTGAATGGAAGGTCAAGATAGCAATTTTATCAGCTGCCTTTTGAAAGTGCTTCTCTTGGTTACAGCAGTGCCTATGAGTGCAAAGTGATGATTTTAATACCATTTTTGATATTGAATCTGTTTGACAGATTGTGCTGCCTCTGGACCAGGATATCCATGGGTAGCCAGCAAGGTCATCAGGTGAAGGTTATATCATGTTTGTCATCAGAACATGGCCGAGTCCTCTTCTATTACCTGTTCCAGTGAAAAGCAGTCAAACTGGGGAGTCTGGGATTCTGGCAGATGGGCCATGGGTACAGCCCTAGGCCATGGGTCCTGCTATAAGTTCCCGAGCAAACTATACAGCCTGGTGGTGGCAACTGTGACCATTGTTCCTCCCCTAAATAGAGGCAGAGGCCTTTGAGCCATGGCCTTTCTACCCCTGACCTTCACCGGTCTGTACCTTCAGAAGTGCTTAGGACTTTTATAGTAACGGGAGGGGAAATTGTTAAGAAAATGAAGTCCTGGGCTCAAGAGACTAAGTTTGCTTTGTAGATCTACCATTTCCTGGCTGAGAACTTCAGCGAAGTTCCTTAATATTGCTGAGCCTCAGTAGGTTATTTGCATAAGGTATTGTGAAGTGGATTCAATGAAATAATACATATAAAGCCCAAGAGAAGTACATAATAGACGTCAGTTTATGGACTGGGTAGAGGGTGGATGGCCCCTCCTCCTGGATCTGGAGTCAGAGGCAGTGCTGGCACCCAGTGGATCTCATAGATGTGAGTTCTCAGGCTTCCCATATCTCCACTTCCTTGGATAGAAAAATAGAAAATAAAGACTATTGTCCTTTCTTTATTGTCACCTTACTAAACAGAGCCCAGACTGAGTGCATAACATATTTTACAGAGTTAAATGTATCAGAAGACATAAAAGTACATTGCAATGAAGTCCTCCCTCCCTTTTTTCAGACATCACATATTTATAGTAATTTTTATTTGTTGTCCCTTTTAGTGATACTTTTTGTTTAAGTATATCCTCTGGGGCTCCAGCCTATCAAAGAAGGCGTTTAAAAGAGACTTATCCATGTTTTTGCTTAGGCAGATGCAGGGACTGGGGTTCGATCCCCAGAGTGCAGTGCAGGCCCTGCATCTGGGGGTGCTGAGGTGGCAATTGAGACTGGGCGTGGGTAGTGCGTGTAATCCCAGTGCTTGGGAAGCTGAAAACAGAAGGATCACTACGAGTCGGATCTGTGTAGTGAGACCCTGTAGACCTTGTACTAAATACGTTAAAAAAAATGTTTTTGGGCAACCATGAGTAGATGGAAAAAAGCAAGCTGCCTCACATTCTGAGGCTAAAACTCCAACCACTCTGTGCTCAGGATCTCCAAAGAGGACAGGAAAGCAGCGGCAGCTTTAGGTTCTACTCTGAAGAGGCTTTCAGGCACAGCCAGGCCAGGATCACGGGTGTGGAGGTGGGGGTGGGAGGGGGAGGGGGACCGACCTCATCTAATGGAAAAGCCCAGGGTAAGGCCTGGCCTTAGAGGAGCTCTAGCGGTTTATGGCTACTTCTTAGGCTGCCATCTTGTGGCGGTTACTCTGAGGTGAGGCAGCTTTTGGGTCCTAGTCTGCAAAGACATCGCTCTCCAGAATTTTCATATATTGGCAAATGGAAGTCCAGGTGTTAACGTCCTCTGGAGGAAAGTGAAATGAGTGAGATAACCTCAGAATGGGTCTTACCCAAGTGGGACACTCAGACCAGCAGTAGTTGATGCTGTCCAGGTGATATGCCTGGGGCAGTATGGTGGGGGGGGGGACAGTAAGAGGTGACAGTAAGAGCTGTCATGGATGGTGCCAGATGTAGCTGAGCACTTTTCATATATTATTTTATTTAATCTTAGCAGCAGTCTGTGCTAGGCTCTGCTATTTCCCCACCTTACGGATGGCCCTTAACCAAGCCACAAAGAAGTTAAGGCCCATGGAGAACTTCAGAGCTAATACAAGGAAGAGCTAGACCTCCAAATAAAGTCATTCTTATCCCAAAGCCCAAGCTCTAAACCTTCTTTTATGGTGCCAGGGGGATGTGGAGCCATAAGACCTGTGGGCCTGTCCTAGCTTAGCCAGTTGGGGTGTGTGATATTGGCTCAGTCCTTCCACTGTTTCCTCATCAGCAGAATGAAGCTTCCTTACAGGGTAATTGCAAGGGTCAGTGTATTAGGTGCTGTGAGGGCTCAGTCATGTGGATTTCTTCCCCTCTACTCCTGTATTTGGGAGGGACAAAAAGGGGGGGGTGCCTCTCCAATTGGTTCTCCTACCACTTCAGCCTCCACTTTGTTCTCTGGACTGTCCAGAACTTTTTGTACCAACACCAGGAGGTCCTTGACCTGGACAGTGTATTCTATCTATCTATCTATCTATCTATCTATCTATCTATCTATCTATCTTTTCTTTTCTTTCTTTCTTTCTTTCTTTCTTTCTTTCTTTCTTTCTCTCAGAACTGGGGATTGAACTCAGGTCCCTGAGTTTGCAAGGCAAGTGCTTATTCTACTGAGCTATTTCCCCAGCCCCCTGTAATCTATTTCTTAGTTGAGCTGTCTAGGCTACATGGCAAGAGCATGCTCAGTAGCATATAGCATTCTTGACCAGAATTTAGGAGACCATGGTTCTTGTCCAGTCCCAACTCTGCAGCTTTACAGAGGTAAATAACTGCTTTCTCTCTGAACCTCAGTTTCCTCATCAGTAAAATGAGAGATACATTCATATACAGGCCTAATGTCCATATGTGGCACACATGCAGCCACTTCCTGGTTCTGCACCCACTGCAGACCATGATTAATCAATTGCAGCATCTTTGTTGGTGACCCTGAACGTGGCCACAGAGCCCTCTCCACACATGGAGACAATCACTGTCAACTGTTTAGAGTTGAAATGACAATTAGAACCTCTTGGGCATTCCTAGAACCATTTGTTGTCTAAGGACTCTTTCAGCTCTGCTGCCTGGCTCTTGTGCTCTGCTCTTCAGTACTGGAGGGCAGAGACAATGCAAAGAGCATGGGTCTGAAATGAAGGGAGTTGATCCTAGATGTAGGCAGTTATATGACTTGGGGTGAGTTGTTTACACTCTCAGAGCCCTGCTTTTTTAATTTATAGAAAGACTGTCCAAACATATGCTATGGTAGCATTGCTGCAAGACTGAAATCTTTGTAGTTTTCCTGTAGGCTGGGGCTGGATCCCAATCAAGGCTTTGCCCTCTGTGCTTAACATAGAACATTTTTTTCTTAAGACAGATTTTTTTTTTAAATGTATTTAGGACAGGGCCTACAGGGTCTACAGTGTCTCACTTCATAGATCAAACTCATAGAGATTCTCCTGTTTTTAGCCTCCAAAGCTCTGGGATTACAGGTGTGTGCCACCATGCCCAGTCTCAGTGGCCATCTTAGTGTGCACTGGGGGCAGAGCTGGCATGGCACTTCAGGGATTGAACACTGGCTGCTATGCTCTGCCTAAGCAGGTGCTTTAGTCTGCTGAACTATCTGGTTTGCCCCCTTAAAACAGATTTTTCTCCAAAACTAATGGTAAAGAAAAACAATCACTAAAGCATATATATATATATATGTTATGGTTTATGTCTAGTTGTCCCCCCAAAGCCTCATGGAGTCATTGGGCGGGGACTTCTAGAGTTTGAGACTTGATCTATGATCCCTGGGATTATAGGTTTTAGTGCTGATGGGATTATGGGTGGAAGTACTTCTGGGATTATGGGTGTAGCCTAGGGCAGGAGCTAAGGCGGAGAGCCTGAATGTAATATAAAGAGAGACAGAGAGACAGACTTGAGCTCTAGCTGTTGCTGCTGCTCTGCTGCCGTGTTGGTTGGTTACCTCTGCCGCCATTTTGTTGCTATTCCGCCGCCATGAACTGGATGCTCTCCGCCCTGTTCCACTCAGCCTTGGGCCAGCCAAATATGGACTGAAACCTCCACGAACTGTGAGCTAAATAAACCTTTCCTTCCTTCATTTTGAGTGTTGGGCATTTGTCCCAGCAACGAGCAAAAAGTAACTAATATAGAATATATATATTAACTATCGAACAACAAAATTAAATGTCATCTTATTCCACATTAGAAAAAAAAAATGAGTCAGTGTGTAAGAATCTAGACTAATTCAAAGGACTGAAAGAGAAAAAAGAAAAAAAAAGATTTGTGTGTAAAAGATGAGGAAGAAGTAATGTAAAGTCAATGGAAAATGGAAACATACTTTTTAAAGTTTCTATTACTAGGAGAAAATATCATCATGTCTTATAAGTAGATTGTAAGTCAAAGTCACAGTATAAATCTTAAAATAAGAATTAAGATTAAATAACATTGATAAAATTAACTAAACATAGTTCAAGATTGAATATTTCTTGGTATGACTTTATTCAAATTTCTTGTACAAAAGTTTCTTTTTTTGAAATGTGCTATAATTTCAACTCAATTCAGAAATTTTAAATCTTTAACTATTTATTGCCAAAAAATATTTATTGCCTACCTCTTTCTACTTTGAGAATTCTAATTATATGAATATAAGCTTCTTGATTTTGACATAGAATGAACTATTATATGACTGACCTGTAAATGCTTTCTTCTTCATTTTTATTTTACATAATTTTTATTGTTATATTCATTTAAGTTTGAAAACAATTTACTTATAATAAGCAATCTATTAATCTCATGCTATGTATTCATTGCAGAAATATTTCTCTAAAATTAAAAAAAAAAACCCAGATTTTTGATGAATTGAAACAATTGCATTTTTTTTTGTTTTTGTTTTTTTGAGACAGGGTGTCACTGTGCAGTTCAGCCTTGAGCTCACTTTTGTAGCCCAGGCTGGTCTTGAACTCGCACTGATCCTCCTGCCTCAGCCTCCCGAGTGCTGGGATTACAGGCAACAATTGCATTTTTGTGGAATTAAAACATAGTATAATTTAAGTCTGTAACCACAGAAGAGATTATAATCTGGTGCCATATGTCTCCAGAGAGTTAGCACTTAGTCTTTATGAAGAGCAAAGCTGATCAGAGGAGACCTTTCAGGATGCAGATTCTTGAGCTTGACTCCAGGGAACTGATCCAGGATGGCTGGCATAGGACCTACGGATTCCAGTTTAAGCAAAGTCTTTTGGGAATTCTGGGGTAGGTAGTCTGGCATCCTTTCTGTGGGAAACATGGCTCCAGGATTGGAAGGCTCCAAGGGAAAGAGAGGCCTCTGTTTTCACTGGTGAGCCTCCAGGGTTTGGGATGAGGAGCATTTTAGAATTTTTGAGACCGTTTGCACTAAGAAGGAAGTCCTGGTTCTCCATGCCTCATTGGTTGACTGAGCTCCCTGAGATGTGCATCCTTGAATCTGAGATCAATGAATGGATGAATGCTCCTGGATTCTGTGCACTGACCTGTGAGGCCCACCCAGAAAACAGCCAGCTCGGGGCATGTTCCCTTTTATCCCAAGTCAAATGGGTTCCATGTTGCCCCTGCCACTCATTCCCAGCTGTCCTGTGTGTATCATCGGGTCACTCTTCCTAACTGTAACTGTCAACCTCAGGCCGCAGTGCTTGAGCGGGTCATCAGGAGCTGGCTAGGGCTCAGCCAGTGTTTTCTGGCCGAAGCAATGTGTGTCAGCGTGTGTGTACATGTGTGTGAGAGAGAGACAGAGAGAGAAAGGAGAGATTGACTTTTGTGTTCCAGAACAACTGAGTAGAAAGTGAAAAACTAACATACTATTTGGGATTTTTTTCCTTACGTATAGTTAAACATAAGGATCTTTGCAAACATCCACATGTTAAGAGAACGCGAAGTGTTTTGTCCTTATGTTTAGTGGGCAGCCACGCAGCTTGCATGGAGATAATGGATAAAAACCATTTTTACGTGATATTAACTTGCCTCACAGTCACCCCTTGTCAACCTCCTCCTCATTTAAGCTGAGTTCTGGAATTATTGAGAAACAGTTGAATTTTGAGTTCATATGAAAAATTTAAAAAATAAATCCAACCTTACCAAAACTATAATTTTTTTTTTCTCTCTCATCCCAAGGCCTTTTCCTCACAGCCAACAAAGATCTGGTAACCTCACTAGTTTCTTATTAGGATTAGATAAGTTATATATCAGCTGTGCTTCTCGTAGTGCAGTACATGCTCACAAAACAATGTCCATTCTTCTTCTCTCCCACCACTATTACTGATACAGCTCTGCTAACACGATTATTATTTATTTATTCGGTACAAGATCTTGCTATGCAGCTCAGACTCGTAGTGATCCTCCTGTCTCATCCTTCCCAGCACTGGGATTACAGGTGTGTGCCACCATTTCCAGTTTCAGTGGCCTGCATGGGGGTGTCCAGGGTTCTTGGGATAGCACAGCATATAGTACCAGGGATTGAACCAGGGTCCTTGCACTTGCCAGGCAGGCGCCTAAACCACTGAGCTATTTCCCTAGCCCTAATAACACAATTTCATCTACAGAAATCCTTCGGTTATCTCAAACCAGTGGGGAATTATCTGTCCTGAAGCCATTACATTCTTATGTCAGTAGACACTTGTACCTTATGAGAAGGGACCTGAGTATTTTTAACCATTGGCATAGAGGCACGTGGACTCCACAGCTTTAGCAACGGGGCTGGATGGACACAGCCCTCCCAGGGCAGAATTCAGAGCACCAGCTGGGGGCTGACGGACTACTGCACCTTCCTGAGAAGAGCTTGTTTGCGGGTTCTAGCAGGGGAGTGCAGGTACTCCTATACCCTTCCCTGAGGACATGGCCCTCCTGTCAGCACTGGTCATCGTGCTGGCTTGGTGCACAGATTTAGGGCAGACATGCATAGAGCGGTGAGTGGGGAAGGGACACCCACCTAGCTAGCCAGATCAGTGAGTGACACGTGGCAGCCAGATTGCCCTCACATCCAGCAAGGGCTTCTTGATTTTACTTTTACTAATTCCCCTTCCCCATTCAGACACTTTACTGTGTCTCCTTCAGAGTCTTCTGTACTCTAGCTTCTAACTTGCTCCATCAAACCTAGCAGGCTGTGGGGGCAAAGAAGACCTGGTTAGATCTATATTCAAAATGATAAGGGATGGATGTGGCAGTTCAGGCCTGTGATCCCAGCGCTCTGGGAATCAGAGGCAGAAGAGTTCAACCCCAGCCCAAGAAATTTAGAGCTGAGAGGTGGGAGAAGGGAAAGGAGAAAGGGAAGAAAGGAGGAGGAAGAAGAGAAGAAGAGAGGAGGAAGAATGAGGAGGGTGAGAGGAGGAGGAAGAGGACTGAGGTGTAGCTCAGTGTGACATCTTGGACTCAATCCCTAGTATGGGGAGTGAGGGGGAAAGAGCATGCTTATCCACGCCAGAGGGCTACTTTTGCTTTGTCCCCTGGTCATTGCATTCCAGAGGGACACGCAGGAGGCTCTCTGATGCTCAGTATTCCTATCTGACACTCCACATCCCCTTTTGCTCCCTGCTGCCCGAGCCCATGCAGCCTCTCCTAAGTAAAACCAGATGGCCAGGGTGGGCAGTGAGGGAGACCCTCAAAAAGACCCTTGGAAAGCTGAGCCGGTCCCACCCACTGCCCTAAACGGCTTCCGACTAGGTTCATCCGTGAACGAACTTCCAAGTTCCTTTTATCTCCCAATCACCAAGAATCTGATCCTTTATTTAGTCCTGAAGCTTGGAAACTAATCTTTTATTTATCTCTACTATAATCCCACTTCGGGCTGTGTACAGAATATACCAGTTGGGAACAAACTTCTAGGATTTCAGAAGGACCCTCAGTTGGGAAAGAGAAGGGTTTAAGGGGGAAAGTAAAACCAGGCCCAGGGTGTTTTGCTTCTATGTGTGAACTAGAGGAAGAATGCAGCTCACTTGTGCTCCTGTGCCAGGGAATGAGGCACAAGCAGGCTCTCCAGGCACTAAACCACAGTAGTGGGTGAGAAACCCGGGCTGGTGTGCTGGGAGGCAGGGTGCGCTGGTGGCAGCAACCTCGTAGGCTTTCTTGAGTGCCAGCTTGGCGCTCAGGTCAGGTTAGAGAATCAGTGACCCTGAAGCATTGCTGCAGCTGGCTTGGGTGGTTCATGTCTGGAGCCCCAGCACTCTGTGAAGCTGAGGCAAGAGGACCAAAACTTTGTGCCAGGCCTGGGCAATTTAACAAGCCTCTGTCTCTAAATAAAAAATAAATAAATAGAAAAGAGACTAGAGCTTTAGCCCAGGGTGAATGAAGGCCCTGGGCTCAATCCCTAGTACTGGGGAGGAAATGGCTACTTGGAGTATGGGTTTCCTCTTCTCTAGTGGATCAGGGCCAAGCTACACAGCCAATGTGGCCTGTGGGCTCCAGGTGATGTGATCCTGTCACCTCTCCCCTGCCTCCCCAGGGCTCGCCTGAGCAGACTGCCCCCATCTGGGGTCCTGAAAGTAACACCTTGCCTCTGAAGGCTTCCAAAAGCCACCTCTGTTTCATTTCACTCATTCTTGGCATTCAACAAATATTTCCCGAGGGTCTAATACGTGCCAGCCGCATTCGGTGGCCAGCAAGCTCTGTCCCTGCTCACACAGAACTCACAGATTCTGTGGAGAGAGCAACCAGATTATAAATAGTCACGTGACTAAAATGAAGACAGAATTAGGGGAGGGACCCTGTGGTGCTGTGGGAACGCATTATGGGGAAGGAAGGAAGCTCATACTGGCAGTTAGAGGTGCGTCAGGAGCAAGCCAGTTGAACGTTGGGGGTTGAGCAGGTGCTAGCAAGGTGTGCAGTGGGAGGCAGCAAGTTGGCTGTTTTCTCAGCTTCTCCTTGCCTTCTTCCAAACCTTAGCTGACAACCTGGCCTCAGGGGCTCTTGGCACAGGCTCTGAAGCCTGCTTCTAGCCCTTGCCCGTGGGCTGCAGCCCTAGTACCACCTCCAGAGCCAGCCAGCTGTTCTGTCCCTCCCAAGGCCCTCTCTGCAGAGTGGCTGCCCATTCTTGGTCCTTCTTTCACCAGCTCTCTTTGTGCTGTGTACTCACACTCCTGTACCATGTCTCTCCAGTTCTGTGAGGCTTACCCAGGACAGATGGCCCCACCGAGGCTGCAGCTTGCTTTGTTCACGCATTCTTTTCTTCTAGTTTGTCTTTCACTCCCCCTGAGGTTCCCTTAGCCAAGAGCAAGCTTTGCTTTGGTCATTGGCTGAGCGGTGAAGGAGAGCCTGGAAGATAGAGGAGGGCAGGGCCTGGTCAAGGAAGGTTGCCCGGAAGGGTGACACCAAGAGAATCTCAAGATAGAGGAGCGTTAGCAGGTGCATTGCTCTCTGGCCACTGTACCTCTCACACTCTGCCACTCACGTTTCTGAGCTTCAGCTTCAAGAGATACAGCTGGGAGAGCCTCTGGAGGTCTGCCAGTCTCATGTCTGCCCATTGGACCGGTGGGTAATGAGGCCTGAAAAGGATAGGTTTGCCAGAGTTATGCCACTCATGGAGACAGGAGAGCTGCTTATTTCTGTGGTTCCAAAGTCCATGTGCCTAGGAATGACCCAGAGTTGTAAGGCTTTCTTGAGAGCATGCATCAGCTTTGTCCTTTGAGTGGGGCTCTAGGGCTTCCTTTCTCCCTTACCTCCTCTGCCCCCTCTGCCCTTCCCCTGAGCACTGTGTGATGGTCTCTGAGGTGAGTTTTCAGGGATCCTTAGTCACTTTCTTATTGCTGGGACAGAATATCTGGCATCCACAGCTTAAAGGAAGAGAGGTTTACTTTTGCTAATGGTTTCAGTCCGTGGTTAGTCATCCACAGTTGGCAGGGTCAAATGCAGAGACAGTGTGGCAAAAGGGCCTGCTGCAGAGGAAAGCTGCACTTGCCTTGGTTTTCAGGAAGCAGAAGAAAGGGAGGTGACACAAAGGGGAGATACTCATTGCCAGGTCACCCTGCACCTCACTGTGACCACCTCTCGGACCAGATTCCAGTCAGTCGTAGCAACCCCTGGTCCACAGATGGCATCTTCTTCTCACTACATCTCAAATGAAGGAAGAGGTAAGGCAGAAATGTGAGTTCTCATCAATAAAGGCATTATCCCCTTCATCAGACATTCACCTCCCGATCTGAGCATCTCCCGAGGGCCTTGTCCCCTGTCACCAACATGTGAACTTTCAGTATATGAACATGGGAGAAGGCAAATATACAGACCACAGAAGGAGTGAAGCTTCATTGCTAAGAGCTGCAAGACCACAGGCACCCCACAGTAACATCCACAAGCCTCAGTTTTAGCATCTTCAAAATGAGAATAAGAGCAGGGAGGCAGCAGCTGAGATGAACTCGTGTTAGAGGAGTACCCAGTGCATACCAGGTGCCAGGCATCAGGTGTCATTCTTGCAGTTCCCTGCTCACTGTGGGACACACAGTCGTGGCCAGTGGGCAGGTAAGGCGTAGAAGCTTCTGACACACTGTGTCCAGAGCCCTGGGGGCAAAAGCAGGCTAGGCTGATGGGCCAGGTCTCTAAGAAGGCCCTCTAGGAAACAGGTTTCTCTTTTCCACCTAAGTTTGACAAAGAAGTTGATGAACAATGGGGTGGACTTAGAGGGCTACAGATTAATAAGCAATAATGTCCTCCTGGAGTCTTTACCAGGACTTTTATAGGAAAAAGAAGAAAACTCTAAGTGTCTAAGGTGTCATCCCTGTTTTTTGAGACAGGATCTCTTCCTATAGTTCAGGCAGGACTTGAACTCACTATGTAACCTAGATTATCCTCAATCTTGTAGTTATCCTCCTGCCTCAGCTTCACAAGTGGTGGGATACAGCATGTCCCACTACCAAGCCCGCAGGCCCCTTATAGTGAGTGCAACAGGTACAGGCGGTTCAGGCTTTTAGTCTTGATTGTATTTTGAAAAATACTGCTGTCTCCATGGAGCTTGAGGGGCTTTGATCCTGTGATGACAGCAGTCCAGGGTTCAGTTTGGTGAATAGATTTAAAAGAATTCCAGCTCAGAGCAGAGTTCTTAGTCTCTTGAGTAGGGCAAACATAAAACAAAACAAAACAAAACACAATGAGACAAGATAAGACAAAATGAAATAACTCTTTTCCCGTCAGACACATTGTGGGAACAGTGTGTGGACAGTTTCCTGGGTGATTCCTCTGGCCACACCACAGCTAATGAACCACAGCTAACGAGTGAGCACACTTCCACTAATGCCCCACTAAAGCAGAGAAACTGAGGTAAGAGCTCTTGACTGGCGCTCAACTATTAGTAAAAGCTTGGACTAGAATCCAACATTGCATGAAGATCACGATGTTGTGCAGCAGGAGGCCGGGCAGTGTGCAGAAGCAGCAGCTGCTCACTCTGTGGCCAGAAGTGGGACTCGTTGGTGGTCATGTGTGTGCTGACCACTGTGTTCATGTACTGATCCTAACTGGACAGGCTGGTCACCGCCACAGGTTAGAAACTGGAGTTCTGGATTTTCAGGGTGGCCATGGTGGTGAGTATCACCAGGGAGTCCTTCTTATTAAATGTGACTTTCACCACTTTGATGCCACCATCGTCCACGAGAACTGAATGTGGAAACAGGAAGAAGACCAGCAAACCAGATGCCAGGAGGCACAGCAGGACCAACAAAAGGACATACTGCTTAGTTCTCTGAGGGTGCAACCTCTGGTCACTGTGTGGAATCGAAGCCATCAGCTCATTGACTTGCTCTGTTGGGATGTAGCCTGGCCCTGGCAGGTGAGGCTGGTGATGCTCTCTCTCTCTGTGAACTCCACGTACAGGAACTGGGTGATGGCTTCCTTTTGCTCAGGGTCCATCAGGAAATCCTCCCTGTCATCTCTCTTTTGTGTGTATGAGGGAGGGTAAGCAGAGGCAGAATGCTATGACCTCATGGCTACAAGGTCCCACTTGGGTCATGTCAGAGTGCGAGGGCTTCTCCCCGGCACCTGCACTCCCAGATGGGCTCAGTTGATATTTTTGTATATGTTAACCTATTCAAATACTATGTTATTACTCTGAATCAATCATAGATTTGAATATATGATACTCAATATTGTAGCTTCTTAGTTGGACTCATGATTTAATTTAAATTTTGGAACATCATTTTCACAAAACTGTTTTACTTGAAGTATTCTAATACCTCCAGACACAGCAGCAAATAGAAAATATCAATGACCATAATCCAGAAAGCAAGAGAACTTGCTGTATGGTCCTGGATAAAGAATAAAGAGCTCCAAAATGTTAGCTATGCAGGACTATGCAAAATATAATTACATTAGATGAACCCCTTTAAAATATCGTTGAAGATTTCTATAAAAGTTATTAATCTTATATCAGGTTATGTACATATTATATGTATTATATTATACAATATATTACTTTACATATGATATATTGTGTGTGTGTACTTTGGTATGATTTTATTTATATTTCTTGGAAATATGCTCTAGTTTCAACTAAATTTAGGAATTTTAAATCTTTAATGGTGTTTCATTGTTAAGATACAAGCATAGCTGGGCGTGGTGATGTATGCCTGTAATCCCAGCACTTGGGAAGCTGAGGCAGGAGGATCAGTGTGAGTTTGAGGCCAGCCTGAGCTACAAAAGTGGGCTCGAGGCCAGCCTGAACTGCATAGTGAGACTCTGTCTCAAAAAGACAAAAAAAAAAAAAAAAAAAAAAAAAAAAAAAAAAAAAAAAAAAAAAAAAAAAAAAAAAAAAAAAAAAAGATAAAAAAGATACAAAGATACAAGCATATCTTCAAACCCATGTTATCAAATATATTGGGCCCTTTCATTTTCTTGTTTGGATGTCTTTCTATAGGAGTTGAGTCCTAGGCATGCTCTTCAGATTTGTCCTTTTTCCAGTGAAGATCTGGTGAAGAATATTTTAAACATCTGCTTGTAAGTGTTTAAAATCTAAGTTAAAGGTTTGGGGAGATAGCGCAGTAGAATAAGCACTTGCCTGGCAAACACAAGGTCTTGAGTTCAATCCTCAGTACTACACACACACACACACACACACACACACACACACACACACACACAAATCTAAGTTAAAGATATGAGGATTTGATTGTGCACACGGAGGTAACCATACTCCCACCTATTTATTCTTGCGATTGTGTTTTTAAAGAAAAGTGAGTATGTGAATAGTCACATTGTATTTATAGAGAAAACTTGAAATCCAAAGCCATGCATAACATCTTATTATAGATCTGAGAACATAGGAAGATGCTGGGCAGCCAAAGGGTCCCGGGAAGCTGTGCCACTTGGCCCGTGTGCAGGTGTGGCAGTTGTGCTGGAGCCTGGTTCCATCATCTGTGAACTTAGGAGAATGCCGGTTAACCATGGGATCCTGATGAGTCTGGCCCACATTTGCAACCTGCCCCAAAGCTTTGTTGAACGTTAGCCAGTTTCCCCAACCAGCAGTCCTAATCTGGTGAGTCCTAATCTGCCTTCTACTGAATCAGAAACCTTACTGACCCACACCCCACTGCTCTCTTATCACCAATGAGTTTGGGTGATCATTGGGAACTTAAAAAATACAAAAGCAAAGGAGCAAAAGGAAACCGCAGTCCTCCAGCCCATTCAGAACAAGTCCAAGAGAGAAAAGGACACAGAAGAACCTGGAAGAAGTAACATACCTGAAATTTCTAAAATGATAAGTGAAGTAAAGAAAGAAGTCCATCAGGCTATAAAAGAAATAAGGTCATAAACAATCTCCCAGGTCAAAAAAGAAATGATAACAACTGTGAAAGGATTGCTCAGCCCAGCTAAAGAAGAAATAGATAAAAAATAGAGGAAAATAGAAAAATGCCAAAAACATTGAACAAACAATACAGGAAAGAATTAGAATGCATAACATTCAAACAGCTTATACTTTGATATCCAGGAAATTAAGAATTTCATTGAAAGCTGGCAAAACTGATATAAATACTTTTTTTTTAATTTGGTTTTGTGACAAGAGCATCTTTTAATAAGAAAATCTCATTGTTTTATTCATAAAAGTTATATTTTTATGATGATCAATGTAAACAAAAGATAGACCCTTAGACGTTGAAGACAGCATTATATAATATTTTAGCATACTAATCATGATGACATTATTTTTATAACATATTTAAATCTCCATTTTTGTATGGAGTAGCTTTCTTAGTCAGCTATCTCTAGTACATAAAAAGCTCTCATCTAACTTGTAATTCTTTAATAGAATACCTTTGAAGAATTTTGTGACATTGTCTGGACTATTTAATATTTAAGCATCTCTCAGTGCAGGAGTACATATATACCAATGATATTATAGAAGCACTCCTCTCATACAAAAATAAATTTTTGACAGGTGGTCTCATTTTGGTTTTATTTTATTGCAAATCACTGGACCACAAGAAAAAGGCAAATACCTGAATGTAAAAGAAAAAGCTTACCGGTATAAACAATCCCAGTTTTACATTTTAGAAGAAGGCATGAATATATTTAATACACCACGAGATTAGTAATACGAATACTTCTTTCTTAATTTAGTTTTGTAACAAGAGCATCTTTTAATGAGAAAACCTTATTATTTTATTTATAAAAATTATCTTTTTATGATGATCAGTGTAAACATATCAACAATACATTTAACAGTGTTTATTTATATGACAGTATAATGCTATGGAAAATACCAGGATGCCTTTAATGAACAAAGGCGGAAATAAAAATTTTTCCATGCAGTTACTCCTTTATTCACCAAGAATCTTGTTCAATATCTTCCCCCAAGGGATGTCTATGTATTTTAACAATGTTGTGATAACCTATGAGAATGAGATAATAACACTCAACACATTATTTTGGCCAATGAAAATTTCTCAAATACCTGTACAAAGACAGCAATATTTCCAACTTAGGTGGAAATTAATCTTTTATTTTGATGACACTGATCGACAAGCCAACTAAGATTGCAGATGATTCTTTAAAAATCCAAAAATGCAAAAAGAAGAAAAAATAATTAAACTCAAGTAAAACAGCAGTTTTCAGATTAAAAAGATAGATGAATTGAAATAAGACATTTGTTTATAAAATTAGAGTACACTCAAGTATATTTGACCAAGTTGAATTGTAATAACTGTTTTATAGTTTTTTAGTTTATGTAAGTAGACTAGTTAAAAGCTTTTGTAGATGAATTAACAGTGATATAATAAAAATCAGAAGGAATAAAACCTTTTACACCTGTAAAAGCAAAGACAGTTTTTAAGGTGGTACTTAGGCTGACAATTTATCTGGTTGGAATTCCCACCTATACAGATTATACACAGTTGCTTTTTTAAAAATATATTTGGTACAGGATCTCATGATGCATCTCAGACTTATAGTGATCCTCTTGTTTCAGCTTTCTCAGCACTGGGATTACAGGTGTACCACAAAGCCTGATCTTGGTGTCTGGCTTGGCCCCAGCATGGCACGTGGTACTGGGGATTGAACCTGAGTCCTTTTGTTTGCCTAGGCAGGCACTTAGACCACTGAGCTATCTTTGTAGCGTACATTGTTGCTTTGACAGTCATGGTAGTTGGATAGTCACAGCTGATGGCCAAAATGGCTATTTTGACAGTCATGTATAACTGTTTCTTCTAGTGGGACAGTCTGTCAAAGGTAATTTTAACTCTTTCTATGGGGGTGAGCAGACCAGGTTTGGGTGTAGGAAGAGATTTTCTCTGAGCATACTGGCCTGCTTGCAAGATGTTCTGAGAGAACTCATGAGGAAAGGCAGTCCTCTGAGGACTGGAGATGGGCCTATTTTTAATATTTGTTCTCATTTGAAACTGTTATAAAACTTTTAAGGTTCCCTAGGACTGTTTGCTTTAGCAAGGAACTTATCTGTGTTAAGAAAATCAGTCAGTCTGCTCTGTGCTGTAAAAGACATTTCTGCCTAAGGAATAAAAAGCAAATGACTTGGACAAAAACTGGTATGTCTGTTTTTTGAGAGTGTTGGAATTAAATGTGTATTTAAAAAATAAAATGCAGAGCTAAATGAGGATTAGCTTCACTTTGGAAGGATCCCAGGGAAAGGAAACTCACCATTGTGGAGACTTGGTACTGAAATGCAGCAAATTCTGAGGAGAGAATTATCTTAGACCAAACACTGTTGTAAACCAGGGTTTTCCCCAGGGGTAGGAAAGTGGTGAAGTGACAGAAGTGTGCCTCAAGTATGGCACAAAAACTAACATCTTAAGTGTAGAAACACAATTAAGATCCAAGACCTTTTCCAGGATGGATTTCTAATCTTTAGGAAAATATGCATCTAGAGACAAAAGTTATGTTTTTTATTTATTTTAAGGAGACATAAAAACTCAATAAGAATGACATAGAATTTCAAGCAAGATGATAGAAAATTAGCAATGGTTACTATACTACATATTGTTATCCTCAAAATGGGTGCTCCAGTTGTATTGCCAAGCAGAAAATGAAACCAATGATAAAAGGCTCTGAATAGCTGTTTTCTAACCTTGAAAGAGAATGAGAGAGAAAATAATAGTGTCTTGATTACTTTGTTTAGGTCTTACTTTTTTTTTTTGGTATTGTAGGGAAGGGTCTACAGGATGTTCAAGGTCTTACTACTAGATCACACTAGTAGTGATCCACCTATTGACCGCCTCCCAAGAGCTGAGATTATAGGCCCATGTGCACACCACCACACCCAGTCTCAATTGCCATCTCAGAGCACCCGGGGTTTGAACCTCTGGCTCCTGCACCTGCTTACAGGCACTTTAATCCTCAGGTTTTACTTTGTAATATGTAATTCTGCTAGAATACAAGCATAGTCTCACTACACAGATCACACTTGTAGAGATTATCCTGTTTTCAGCTTTTCAAGCGCTGGTATTATAGATGCATGTCACCATGTCCTGTCTCAATGACCATCTCAGTGCACCCTGCGGGTGGGGATGGCAGGACATACCAGGGATTGAGCTCTGGTTCCTGTGTCTGCCTAAGCAGATGCTTTAATCTGCTGAGCTATCTGGCTGACCCTAGCCTGAGAAATTTCTTAAAAACCTCATCCAGCTCTGGTTCTCCCTCAGATGCTGTTGGCAGGTTTTTTTTTTTTTTTTTCCTTCTTCCTTGTCCTGTTCTAAAACAGAAACTTTTGAGTTGCTAGTATTAAAGAATGTAAAACTGATTTAATCAAATTCCAAACTGAGAAAGTCTTAGAAGAAACAGTTTTTTTTCTCTGCCAAGAAATTTCTTTAAAAATTTCTTTTCATCTTATCCTAACTTTGAATATCTAAAGTTCCCACCCATGGGAACCAATGATTCTTCTTCTTCTTCTTCTTCTTCTTCTTCTTCTTCTTCTTCTTCTTCTTCTTCTTCTTCTTCTTCTTCTTCTTCTTCTTCTTCTTCTTCTTCTTCTTCTTCTTCTTCTTCTTCCTCTTCTTCTTCTTCTTCTTCTTCTTCTTCTTCTTCTTCTTCTTCTTCTTCTTCTTCTTCTTCTTCTTCTTCTTCTTCTTCTTCT
>PVJA010031797.1:0-24591 GCA_004027025.1 Myocastor coypus
AAAAAAAAAAAAAAAAAAAAAATTATAAAATAGCGAAAAGTCTAAAGTGCTTGCATTCTTTCCTTATGCTATACCTTTGTAGTTATAGCTGTCCAATTATGTTTCAAATATCTACACATTTGGAATAAGTAAGAGAACCTGGTATCCCACAGAGGCAAAGCAAAGGTAATAGAAGGACTGCATTTGCTCAGGGTGAACCAGTGCACAGAGAGCTTACCTCGTGTTATTAAATTTGCACCACCCATGCCTGGAACAGTGTTCCTATAGGAGGAGACCAAAAGCTCCATGAGCCTGGGCATTAGGCAGAATGCAGGGGGACCTTCGGCATCAGATGGCAGTCCCACCCTCGCCACCTCCTCCACGGTCTGCTTGCTGTCTCCTGTGAAGGCAGCATGCCTGGCTCTGTTCCTGGTCACCACTCCTAGGCTTGTCTTCTGCTTTGACGTTTCTGTCTTTCACCTGTCTACTTTTCCTCTCAGAACTTGGAACCTGCTTCTACTTCCAAGGCAGCTAATGGATTAGTGGGACTGCTAGTAGGCCTGTGCTGGTTTCTGCAAGTGATCTGAGGCGGCCAGCTTGTCTCCTTTCTGCTTGTCTAAGTGGCACGCCGTCCTCAGCTCATTTGTCTCTCTAGTTATTACTCACGGCTGGCCACTCATTAAGTTCTTTTTACCTCCCTTCACATTTCTCTTTTGCCTTGATATTTTTTGGAAGTATGTTGTTTCATTTCTGGGTATTCAGAGACTTCTCTGTTGGCAGGGAAATGTAGAGCAATAATCCCCTTTATTACACAATATATGAGCTATGACAGGGACATTGGGGCCATTTGCCTTTCTGGCCTTGCTTTCTCCAGGGGGAGCCCTCCGTCCTGTCCTCTGGCACTCCACCACCTGCTCTGCCATGCTGGCCCGGTCTCGATGCTGTGTACCTAAGAACTTTGCTCTACTGGACCTACTCCTCCACCAGACTGTGATTTATTGAAATTCCTTGTTTTCATTATATCGTTTCAAACTATCTTTGATAGTTTTTATTTGTTTAAAATCTCACTATAGCTCTTCTCTTGCAGCCCAAGGGCAAAGCATGGTAGGACCTCACTCTTTGTCCATATGGTGCCCCGCCCCTTGAGCACAATGCAGTCTGTCACCAGGTTCTTGGTATAAGCCAGCCCATTACTGGCTGCACTGGGACAACACCAGTGTTCCCTGTTCTGTGAGAACAAAGCTCTGAACCCCAAGAGAAGATTCCCATGTTCTACCTTAGGGTATGGTGCTTCTTGTTTCCTGCCTGGACATAGACAGCATTGCTTGGAAGATACCTATTGGTCAATAGATGTTGCCAGGGAGAGCAAGTTAGATTTTTCTGTTGTCTTTCAGTCTTTGAGTTTTTGGGGATAGTCTTGTGGTTGGAGAATAAAGTTATATATGTTTCACATTTTAAGTATCTCCTTTTTACTACATTGATTTGGGAGGGATGACCACACTGCAGATACTGGGATGGCCAAAGTTAATGACCCCTGACCCTGGATGGATAAGATCAAGTACTCTCCCTTGTCCATATTTAGTCATATACAGTCATAATTTGGGAGAGGAGGCACTATACACCATAGAAGGACCTAGAGTTCCTCTTGGACTGTAGGAGTAATCATGGGTTATGCATGGAGGCTTTGTAGCATCAAAGGCGTTTTGTGTCCCTGATTCGTACAGGGTGATGCGATTGATTTGTTAGAATCATTCCACAGCTAGGAGGAAAATGTGCTATTAGAAATATGCAGAAACTGCAGCTGTCTTTCTAGAGGAGAAAGATTATTTGGCCAGAGTGGGAAAGGAAATTTATGGTTAGCCTAGATGAGGCATGCTTGGTCCTACCAGATGTCAAGGCAGCTAACTACACTAAAGCTTCATTTTGGATCGTTCACCACATTTTAGTTGTCTTAGGTTTGGAGATGTTTGTTTTATGGACCAGGATGTCATCTGCCTTGGCCTAAGTTCTATGAGCTGCGTATGCTGCTGTTGTCAGATTAAATGCTCCATAGCTATCATTTAGATTCTGTTGATTGAGGGAGTTGTAGATTTTTTTATTTTTAATATTTGTCCCAATGAAGTGTTGGGATAGGAATGCTGCAGTGTCACAGATAACTGTGTGCTTGTTACTTCCTCCGTTGGAGTCTATCAATTTTTGCTTTGTATACTTTGTTGTACTGTTGTTTCGTGCATACACATTTTTAAAAATTATTTTATTTTATTTTTATTTTTTTCTTGTTTCAGAACTTTTGTTTGTTTATTTATTTATTTTTATGGCCGGCTCAGCCTGCCCTGAGGGCAGGGCTGGCACAGCATGTGGTCCTGGGGATCTAACTGTGGTCCCTGCAGTTGCCTAAACTTGCCTAAGCAGGCTCTTTAGATCGCTGAGCCATCTCGCTGGCCCCATGTTTTTTTAAACAAATCTTTTTCAGGCAGGATTTTTATTATGCAGTCCAGGCTGGCCTTGAACTCACTGTGATCCTCCTGTCTCAGCCTCCTGAATTCTGGGATTACAGGGGTGCACCACTACATCAGGCCTGGTATTTGTCTTTCTGGATTTGACGTTTTCCACTTAATATAATGTCCCCCAATTCCAAGCATATTGCTATAACTTCATTCTTTTTCACAATAGCCCATTAGTTCTTGTGTATACATATAAGCCACATTCTTTTTTCCCTTTTAATCCACTGATATAAACTTAGATTGATTCTATACATTGGCTATTGTGACTAGGGCTGAAATAAACACGAAACTGTGTATTTCTTTTTCACTTGCTTTGTATATGTGCCAAGCAGTGTGATTGCTGGATCAGACAGTAGCTCTATTTCAAGATTTTTTTTCTTTTTTAGGAAATTCCCTGTTGTTTTCCATAATCGCCAGACTAGTTTATAGTCTTACAGTAGCATATGAGAATTCCCCTTTCCCTATGTCCTTGCCAGCATTTATTTTTAAAAATCTTTTTGTTATTAGCCATCCTAAGCAGGAGGTGATACCTCATGTGCTTTCAATTTCCATCTCTTTGATTAATTAATGATATTGAGGATTTTTCAGTGTACTTGGTGGTCATTTGTGTATTCTCTTTTGAGAAATAGTCATTCAAGTTGTTTACCCATTTAAAACCTGGGTCATTTGCTTTTCTCTATTGTTTTAACACCTTATGCATCCTGAAAATAAGTCTCTTGCTGTAAGAGTAGCTTGGAAATA
The DNA here is from genome assembly GCA_004027025.1 of Myocastor coypus. NCBI lineage: Eukaryota > Metazoa > Chordata > Mammalia > Rodentia > Myocastoridae > Myocastor > Myocastor coypus. The sequence continues at coordinate 3,225 of PVJA010031797.1, forward strand.
TTTTACTGATTGGGTAGGTTGCCTCTTCTCTCTGTTGTCTTGTTTACTGTACAGAAGCTTTTTAATTTAATGTAGCTATCAATGTTACGAACTTTGATTTCATTTCCTGTGCTTTCTGGGGTGATATCTCAGAAACTCTCTGTCCAACTTTCCTGAGACATATATCCTGTTTCTTCTAGTGCTTGCGTAGTTACAGGTCTCATGTTTAAGTCTTTGATTAATTTTGATTTGATTTCTGTATATGGGAAACATAAGGGCCTAATATCTTTTTCTACATATGAATTCTATCTATATAAATAAATAAATAAATAAATAAATAAATAAATAATTGGGAGATGCCTGCTGACCAACAGATGATGGACAGATTACTTATTTAATAATTAAGTTTTGTTCTCTCTTCCTGTGGGTGCTGGGAATCCAATTCAGGACCTTATACTTGCCAAGCAGGGTCTGTGCTGCTGAGCTGTATCCCTGGCCTCAAGTGTTATTTATTAAGGTCACATTTCTTTCACTAATGTGTGTTCTTGCTGCTTTTGTAAAAACTCAGTTGACTCCCAAGGTTGTTAATTTATAGCTTCTCCATTCTGCTCCACTGCTCAGGTTGCCTATGTCTGCCTTCAAGCTAGCACCATGTTACTTTGGTTGCTTTCATTTTGTAGACTATTTTGAAGTCAGGTATAGCAATAACTCTGGCTTTGCTCTTTTTGTTCAGAGTAACTTGGGCTATTTGGAATCTTCTGTGTTTCCACAGAATTGTTGAGTGTTTTTTTTTTTTTTTTTTTTCTATTTCTGTGAAGAATATTATTGGTATTTCAGTAGGAATTGCATCAAACCTACAGACTGCTTTGGGCACCATGGACATTTTACTGCTTCCAATTCAGGAACACGTGATGTCTCACTTTTTGTATGTGTCCTGTTTAACTTTTGTCATTGATGTTTTGGAATTTTCATTATAAAACGCATTTACTTCCTCAATTATATTTATTCATAGAGTTCAATCTTTTCAATTCTTGTGAATGGGATTGCTTTTTTGACTTTTTTCTCTGCAGTTTTGTTATTGGTGTACCAATAATGCTGCTGATTCTTGTGTGCTAATTTTGTATCTTACAATCTAGCTCAGTTTATTTATTGGCTAACAGGTGTTGTGGCATTTTCATATTTTTCTATATAAAATCATTTCATCAGAAAACAGATATTTTGACCTTCTCCATTCCTGTTTGGATGTCTTTGATTTCTTTCTCTTGGTTTGTTGCTCTGGCTACGGCTTTTAATTCTGTACACTATACTTCTAATATAACTAGAATAAGAGTAGTCAACATTGACATCTTTGGTTAACTCTTAATAACACAGGAAATGGCTTCAGTCTTCCCCATTGAGTGTGATAACAGCTGAGGCTTTACAATATATAACCTTTGCTGTTGAGCTGTATCCCTTCTATATCTACTTATTTCTTCTATATCTATTTTGAGATTTTTGGAAGGGTGCCGGGCACCAAATTCAGTAACTTTGCGTTGAACTGTATTCCCATCCATCTTTCTTTTATAATTTTAAAACAAGGCTTGACTAGGTTGTCCAGGCAGGGCCCAAACTCACGATCTTCTTGTCTCAACCTCCCAGAGTACTGGGATTATAGGCATGTACTCCTACAGCTGGATAGATGTATTTTTTTCTTTTTTAAATCAAGTATTGTTGAATTTTATCAAATGCTCTTTGTGCACCCATTCAGGTAATTTTGTAAGTGCGGTCCTTGATTTACATATGTATAATAATTTCTGGTCCCTGGGCTGTAGCCCAGTTGATCATGTTATATAGTCCTTTATGTAATGTTGGATCAAATTTGCTAAGAATTTTTAAAGAAATGTTACTTCTTGTTCTGTTCAGGTTTTCTATGTCCTCATGCTTTAATTTTGGTAGGTTGCATGGGCCTAAAAGACAAAGATTCTCTGTAACTATGGCTCACGCCTATAATCCCAGCACTTGGGAGGCTGAGGCAGGAGGATTGGTGCGAGTTCGAGACCAGCCTGGGCTACAAAAGTGAGCTCAAGGCCAGCCTCAACTCCATAGTGAGACCCTGTCTCAAAAAGACAAAAAAAAAAAAAAAAAAAAAAAAAAAAAAAACTTGATGGGACACTTCCATTCTTGGAATAGAATAGTCTCTTAGTAAGTACAGCCAGAAACAAATATAAGGAGACTGAACGGTGGAAAGACACACCAGCTAGGAACCTCAAGATCTGAAAAAGGGCATGGCAGTGAGCAATCTCTAGGTCTCTCTCATTTCCTGTGATGCCAGAATCTAGCCAAGGATGTCAGCTTTTATCATCCTTATTCCAGTTGCATTGGAAGTATAGTACACAGTATTAAAAGCCTTAGCTAGAGCAACAAAAGAAAGAAATAAAGGCCATCCACACAGGAACAGAGAAGGTCAAATTTATTCTTCTGTTTTCTTCCATTCCTCGGGATATTGTTCATACAGGCCCTATCCCTTTGTATTTCTGCAGTATCCATGGTTATACCTTTTCTTAAAACTTTGTTTTTATTTCTTTGGGCTTTATCTTTTCTTTCTTGATGACCTTAGCTAAACACTGGCAAATTTTATGTATCTTTTAAACAACACAACTTGGGCTAAGGCTATAACTCACTGGTAGAGTATTTGTCTAATATGCATAAAGGAGACATTGGGTTCAATCTTTAGTACTGCAAATGAAAAAAAAAAAAGCAATTCTTTGCTTTGTCAATTTTTATTTTTCAGTCTCTTTGCTTGTTTCTGTTCTGATCTTTACTGTTTTACTTCATTTTTCAGTTTGTTTTGCTCTTGCTTTTCTGTTTGAGTTCCATCATTATGTTATTTAAATCTTTTTTTTTTTTTCTTTGTTTTAGATGGCAGGAACTTGCTGTGAGTTTCCCCATAATGCTGGCTTTGGCTTATCCCTACACTTGAGTGTGTTGCAATTTTCATTTTTATTTGTTTCAAGCCATTTTAATTTATTCATTGACCCATTAGTTATTCAAGAAAATGTTGTTTAGCATGTATTTGTACAATTTCTAAAGCTGTTGATGCAGGTTTCTGGTTTTATTAAGTTGTGGTCAGAGAAGATATATATTATTATTTTCAATTTCTTGAATTTATTGAGACTTATTTCATGGCTTCATATTTGGCCTACCCTGGAGAATATTTATATGCTGATGAGAAGATGTATCTTCTGCAGCTGTCGGCTGCAGTATTCTACAAATGTGCTATTTCTTATATGATTTGACTTTGATGTTTCTTTGGTTATTTGAGTGTTCTGTCTCTTCAAGAAAGAAGGCTATTGAAGTCCTTAACTACTATGTGTTACAATGTGTTTCTCCTTTTAGACTGAACTCTAGAAGCTACACTACATTACTTTATTGTAATCGGCTAATCTGGCATTTGGGTGCATATATATTTACAATGGTCATTTCCTTGTATCAAATTAACACTTTTATCATTAGCGTTACAATTTATAGTGACCCTCTTTGTTTCTTTATCAATTTTTGACTTAATGTCTGTTCAACCCAACATACTGAAATATTCCTGCTTGCCTTTGGCTTCCATTCATGTAATATATCTTTCGTCACTTGTTTTCAGCCTGTGGGTATTTACTTGTGAATTTCTTTCTTTCTTTCTTTCTTTCTTTCTTTCTTTCTTTCTTTCTTTCTTTCTTTCTTTCTTTCTTTCTTTCACTAGATTGTTCCTTTGCCTGTTCTTAAGAGTAATTTTAGCCTGTGTTTGTTGATGCTTGCAGGTTTTGGGCTTCTCTACTGCCTAGTTTGAAATACATGGGGCCAAAAAAAAAAAAAAGAAAAAACTTAGAGGTTTTGCTCGCCATCATGCCATTTTTTTCTTTTTTTTGTATTTAGTACCAGGTTTGCAGGGTCTCACTACACAGATCCAACTCCTAGTGATTCTCCTGTTTTCAGCCTCCCAAGTGCTAGGATTATAGGTGCACACCACTGTGCCCAGTCTCAATCACCATCTCAGCTTGCCCCTCGATGGGGCCAGCATGGCAAGCCAGGTATCAATGGAACCCTGGCCCCTGTGTCTGCCTAAGCAGGCACTTTAATTCACCCAGCTATCTGGCTGGCCCTCATTTTTCAGATCTCAAGGTCACTAAGTGCTCTACCTTTGCTCTCCAACACTCAGCATCTTCTTATGCTTGTTTTTAGTTGTGCTTACGAAGTGACATGGGGCAAGCAGTTCTATTCTATGAATGGGATTGGCCCTCAACTCCTTCTAATTTTGCCAGCAAATTATAGAGAATCTTTGTCTTTTAGGAGCACTAAGTTTTTATGTATGGATTTCCTAAATCTTGAATGCATCTCAATTGTAAATAGAGCGTACAATAAAAGACAGTTTACATTTCCAATATATTTGATAGCCTTGAACATTTTGTACTACAAACTTTACATACTACTATGTATTACTTATAGAAATATATTATTTTTGAAGTAGTGAAGAGGTACTACCCAGGCACAGAGAGTGTCACCTCTGATGGCCCCAGCTGCCAACTTCTGGATCAATCTCAGCCACTATGCTTCCCTGTGGCTGCTTGTAGCATGGTGGGGGTTATAGCACTAGTTCCTTCCTCGGAAAGAACCTGATGGGGACCTATCTGCTCGGTGACTTTGATGCAAAGACTCCACACAGCCAAGCTGAAATGCTCTTAGAATTTTCTTAAAGCTCCCTTTCAACACTATCAGACTCTTCCGACCCAGTTGACTTCTCCCTGTTGCCTGGCCATAAGAGTCTCACCTGCACTGTGTCATGGAGGCTCTGCCTGTTCTGTGCTATTCCCTTTCTTCTTCCTCTTCACTACTGCTCAGCTAATCTGAAATCTCAGCATCTATGTTCCAGAGAACTTGAAATAGTATGTGTGTTTGGACATCACCATACATATAGGTAGATCATTCGATATCAACTCATCATACTATGTAGTGTATAGCATCATTGAACAGAAAAGTATTATGCAGAGCAATTTGATAATCACAAAGGGTCATCAGTATGGAAATTCTGGAGTCAGGACCACGTGGATAACCAAAATAGCCAAATACCTGTCATTTGCATAGAAATCTACAGTATGACTTCAATTCATGCTCCACATCCTTACATATTTTCATGCCATCAAATTCCATAGTTAATCATGAGCCTTTTATTTTTATGTGTTTGGTACAAGGTCTCACTATGCAACTTAGACTCATAGTGATCCTCTTGCTTTCAGCCTCCCCAGTGCTGGGATTACAGGCATGCGCCACCACACCTGGTCTTGGTGGCTGGCTCAGCATGCCAGGGGGCAGGGCTGGCCATGACACGTGGATTGAACCCTGGTCCCTGTATTTGCCTAAGTAGGTGTTTTGTCAGCTAAGCTATCTCACTGGCCCATGAGTTTTTGAGTGAATGAACACAAGCCTTTATCTGCACAGTCTAATAAGGTAGTCATAAGCTAGGCGTGCTTGGTGAATCCGCTAGTAGCACTATGAAATGTTTAAACTTAATGTTTTCTTTTAATTAGTTAAAACGGACATTTAATCAGTCACTGTGGCTAGTGGCTGCCATATTACGTGGTATATGGTGTGGTCTGCCACTAATCCTTACCTTAGTGTCCACTGCAATGATGGCGACCCTGGTCAGGTTGTTATCCTTTCCCTTCTGGAAGGCTACAATACCTTCTGCAATCCTGCCAGTCTTTCACGACTGCTACCTCCCATTTGGCCTCGAAGTTGCCACCAAGGTGACTTTTTTTGTTGTTTTTTATAAAACACAAAATTCAGGCCATCTCATGGTTCAAAAGACATCCAAGAGTCCAGAAATGCTGTCTTCATGGCTGCATTTTCTCCCTTCCCTTAGAGCTGGCAACACCCAGCAATGGTGGTGTTTAAGCCTGCTAAGTGTTTACTGGGACACAAATTAACATATTTTAACTGCACAGCATTCTGCAGAGAGCTTGTCTTAAATTATCCTAATTTGTGGGATTTAGGCAAGATGATGAAGGCATGGTTTTGGCAGGTGGCAGAAGCACGGATCAGGTTTATGGAGCTTACTACATTCTCGTGAGCTAACTCTGTTCCCAAGCACCCTCTCAGTATCACCAATGCAGTGGTCAAAAGAAAAACGCTCCTAAACCTCTTTCGAGCCATCCGCCTGCAGGGCACCCGACCCAGCTAAGTGCTAAGGATAGGAGATTGTTAAACCAGAAAAATCACATCTGTGAAACTTCAGATACCCTTTACCAATCCAATGAATCATTTCATTACTTTATTAATAATCCATTATTTTACTTGCTTAAGCCTTTCCCCTGTCCCTTACAAGGACAAAAAGGAGCACTGTTGTTAATAGCAAAGCTTATATAAGCTTGATCTTGGTTATAAGTAAACATTCTGAGTTCTGGCAATATTCTCTACCCCTGGGCTGGCGAGATAGCTCAGTGGTCTAATGTGCCTATGTAGGCGAGCTTAGGCAGGTGTAGGAGATGAGGTTCAGTCCCTGGAAACACATAACACATGCTGCACCAGCCCCACCTCAAGGTGGGCTGAGCCAGTCAGCCAGCCCCCACCAAAAGTATATATATATATATATATATATATATATATATATATATATTACATATATTTAATATATACATTTTCCCCACTTCTTAGCAGCAAGCTTCCATGCATATACACACATACATGTGACTATGTCTGAACACAGGAGATCCTCAGATGCACACAAGTACTTTTCTGTTATCTTCTCCCGAAAGCCACCCTCCTGTTCTCACCCCAGTAGTACCTGATCTTCTCCAATAGACAACAGCTTCTATCTCCTATCACAGCTTTTTTTTTTTTTTTTAATGGAGAATGCAGTTGTTTTCTCAGCTCAGTGAACTTTCCTTTTTGCAGGGAGAAAGAGTTAATTGCAGGGTTTTACATTTTCAAAGAAAAATGTTTAGACTCACAGGGATCAGCTATATTAGAGAAATGTGGTTTGCTCACAAAATGAATGGCATAAATCCTCTGCTTTTTGCTGGCTGCGAGTTCAGGAAGAAACTCTTTGGCCATTACTAAACTAATCCATATTTGATTATATGCAATTTTTTTTTTCAAACAAGTTCTTGATTTACTTGGAAACCAATTCCTAAGCTCTGTGCATGGTCAAATAAATCTGCAGCTGCACCTGTTCTTCACAGCCATGTTGCTGGGCAATCCCATCACTTATCTGCTATAAACCTGGCTCCTAAATATTTTTGTGCAGAGCAGCAACATTGCATTCTTTTGTAACTTGCAATTACGACTCTGATTAGTCTAAATGTGTCACCTTGCTTTATTATTGGAGAAGGTGTGCTATTTTAATTCAGCCAGACTTAAAAGAGGATTTATCATCATTATTAATAGTGTTGGCATTATTATTAGTAGTAGTATTTATTAATATTAGTCTTGCCCTTACCTTGACCAGCAGAAAAAGAAGTCAGTTGTCTGAGAAAGCCAGCTGACAACCGCTGTATGTGTGGTGTCACCACCCATGGCTCATTTACTGAGAACACACCAATAGGTTGGGGACAAGCGCACTCCCTGCAATTATAAAGCAAGCTTGCATTTTACATTCTGGTGCATAACTATTTAAGGAATAAATCTCACTTTCTTGCAAATGTCATTAGCTTTATGAGTCAGCTCAGACAGGAAAATCTTCCAACTTGACCTCCCTCCTTCCTTTAACTTCTTGCTATTGCTGAGAAACAAAGCTCACTTTTCTTTCTGCTTCACAAAAGACCTAGTAAAAGTTCCATGGCCCAGATTAGAAAACTGGATGTGCTTATTGGCAAGCCGAAAGTAGAATGGAGCCATGTATACATTTATTTCCACGTGAATGACTCCAGCTGACACATTTTGGAAAGAGGAAACCGTGGCGCATTAGCGATTTCCTAGTCAACATGACAGAGAGAAGCAAAAGGTTCGTAATAAAGACATTTATCAAAAAGATTCCCTCACCCTTGAAAACAGCCAGATACAGAGCAGAACATTTACTGTCTGAACCTATTTATACAGAGTTCAGAACAAGTAAGACAATTCCAGTTGCTGGAAGTGCAGGAAGTGGTTATTCTCGCAAGGACAGATGGCAAAATGGAATTTGATTGGTCTCAGAGCCATGACGGTGCCGCATCGCCTGACCTTAGCTATAGTAATGTGAATCTGCTCCCTGTTGGGAAGGGCTGAGCTGAAGGCTTCCGTCAGTGTGCACTTTGAGCTTGCACAATACATGTTGGCAAGTGGTTGACACGTACACTAAGATATACCAAGAGTGCTCTCCACACAGGTCGTGCAAATAATATCCGCGTGTTCGGATCTAAGACAGCTTGAGTTTAAAGCAAAGGATACTATTGCTGTTGCTTTTCCCTTTACCGTGTTTCATGCCTGTTAAACAATAGAGCGTGGCCTGCGGAGGGAGCAGTCACAGTTCTTTCTATGAGAACAGAAGCCAGTCCCACACTTTTTTAACGCGTACACAAGAACTGGGTGTGACAAATGTTAAGAGATGCACTCCACAGCCCGCACAGCTCCACAAACAAATGGAACGGTCTTCAGCCACAACACAGGCGTTTGAAATGACACTCCCAGCTCACTCCAGCACTACTGCTACCAAACACTGCTAGTGCAGGGGAGAGTAATAAACTCCCTCAGAACCATAAAAATCCAAAGCCCCCAAGCCCCTAACTCTGGGTGTACCACAGAACCTGAGAGGGAGGAGTTGGAACACATGAGTAAAGACACTCGGAGCCGCTCACAGCCTGCTTAGCTCTATGGGGCTTCTCAGCAGTTGGTCTTGACAACGCAGGCCATTGGGAGCCTCAGTAACCTATATTTGCAGGTTCTCTGCTTTCTCAGCTGCCCGTGTTCAGAAAGAACTGGCCTCAGACTCTCCTCTGATGCAGCCTGCAGTACTGGTTTCAAGCTAATCATGATGTGTTCCAGGCTCAAGAAACGAAACAACTGCTGCGAGGGATTCTGAGGTGGGAATTTTTTGTTTAAATTAGGGATGCCATCAGACATCTCGGGCCGATCAGTCCTACTGTGATCTGACACAGACACAGAAGATAAGCAATTGGCTAGAGTCACTGAGAAAACCTTCTGAGGCTGTGAAATTAGGCTGTGCTAACACCCTAAATATCTGAGGCACTCAGGAAAGGCAGAGGAGAGCCGCAGCACCTCCTCCTGTCCTTCCTTTACTTCTCAGGACATTTGTCTGTATTTTTCTGCTGAATCTTAAAGAGGGATTTCTGAGTTAAATTGTTCTGCCCAATCAGGCTAAGCTCTGCAGAGCCAGACGGTTCTCACTCGATGGTTTCTCCTATGGGCTGCTTCTGACAATCACTTTGTTTCTAAAATGCTAGGGCTGCAAAAAATTTAGCTGGGTGCACTTCTTTTAAAGACATTTTAGAATTTGCAAATTTTCCCCTACACTTTTTCTCCTGCAAAAGGAACTTTCAATTCCCTCTTCGCTGCAGGGCCTTTGCTATGATGCTTGCAGTACTAGGCCTCCGGACAGGGCCGTGATGAGCTGGCCTGGGCTGACTTCTGTGCTGTTTAGAGGGGGGCTAGGCACAGCCTCTGGATATTAATCATCACCTTGTTCTACTTTTCCAATTTTTCCCGAGAGTCCCTTCTGAAATAGACTCTCTCCCAGGAATATGTATGAAGTTTCTTGGTACCATGAACTCTTAAGTTTGCTTGGGGCATGTCTGAGTAGCCGCTCAGAGCATTCAAGGCAAATGACTGAGCCACAGTTTTGTAGGCTTGGAAAGGAGGAAGATCAAGCCAGCCTATTTTCCAGGGAAAGCAGTTTAGTTGGTTCTCCTTATTGGAGGGTTCTGTAGCAGAGGTTCAATCAGCCATAGGTGGAAAGCATTTCCAAATATTGCAACTGCACTACACATACACCCATTTTCTTGTTATTATTCTTAAACCTTGTAATATGCCAGCTGCTAACATAGCATTAAGTATTATGCATAGAGATGATTTAAAGATGTGTGAGGGTGTGCATAGGTTACATAGTAACACTCCATACTTTTATAATTAAAAAAAAACCCTGAGCTTTCATGGATCTTCATACCCATGGTGGCAGAGCTGCCACCCATTCCTTTTGAATACTAGGAGAAGTCTATCTCTTAGCAGAGCAAGGGCTGGGCCATTGGGCTGTTGATTCCTGTTGTGGGGCACCTTTTCAGGTGCTTATTTCTATAAACCCAACCCGCATTGGCCTTCTGGATGCTGGAGTAAGTGGTCCACAGGATTATTAGGGTACCTGGAGCCATAGGAAAGGAGGTAGCCTCTATGGCATCTTGGCATTTTCTGGCACTCTTCCACAAAGCTTCCTGCTGAGCTGGCAGAAACATTTAAAACCAGGAGATGAATTCTTTACTGCAACTCTCCGTGTTGGTTTCCTGGTGCTGCTTTATCTGCATGATGCTGAAGTTACATCCTACATGAACCGTCTTTAATATAGCTAAAGCACTACTTAAAAGCAAAGGAGCTGGAGAAAGCGTTGCCTCACCAGGAGAGACAGACTGCCTGTCGCAGCGCGGTCTAAGGTCCGTTTCATCTGAGCTGCATCTGAGAGGTATAAATTGACTTTGAGGATACAGCGGTAGCTTTCACAAGGCAGAGAAAACTTAGGGGTCCACGCTGAGGGGAAGGACACTGCATGTGTACCTAGGATTTTTTTCCTTGAGAAAAAGAAGGAAGAAACGATATAAGTTGTGTGAATTGGGTTTGGAGACTGGTCCCCTACAGGAAATGGTAAGGTTGTCCACATTGTAAGTACAGAGAGGTGTGGATGGCGCGAGGGTTCAGCTGATCCCCCCCATCCAGGCTCAGGACCACTGACGTGCTGTAACTGGCACTTCGAGCCTGCTTCCTTACAAATATACTGTTTATTAACTCCCTATTGACCCTACTTAGTATTTTATGTCACTCTACTCTGTAAGATAAAAGGGAAATTAAGGATTGGCTTCAGTGAAATGAATTCTTCTTTTCTTTCCTTCCTTCATTTTTTTTTTTTTTTTTTTTTTTTTTGGTATGGTTATGTTGATCGAACCTAGAGCCACATACCACTGCCGAACACCCTGCCACTGAGCTACAGCCCCATCCTTTTTTGTCTCATGTTGAGACAGGATGTTGCTAAGTAGACCCAAGACTTAGGCTCTACCTACTTCAGCCTCCCAAGTGGTAGCTGGAATCAGCACCACTATGACATGATTTTTGTTGGAAGCTCAAACAAAGCCTATCAGCACATCTTGGCAAAAAACCGATGTCCTTGTAAAGACCTAAAACGGCATATAGTGTGGTCTTAGGTCCTTGCCTGCCAGGCTCACTCTGGATGACAACCATAGTCCCCTTCAGGTCCCTGAATGCCCTGCACATCACTCTCAGAGGGCCTTACCTGGCCGAGCCTCAGCCCCCGTAATCACCTGGCTTACTGACTACCGTGACTGTTGATTGCAGGGTGCCAGTTTGACTTGACTAACAACTGCCTACCAGGGTCATAAACTTCCGGGTTTGTTTGAGGGTGAGTGATGTGTAGGCCACCAAAACAAGGAAGGAGGAGCCATTCTGGATGCGAGTGGCTCGTAGCCTGGATGAAATGAAGAGAGAAAGAAGGAAGGGATCTGCACTGGAAAGAGCTCCAGTCTTCACAGGTGCCATCCGCCATTGGTCTCCGGTTCCATCAGCCTGAAATGCAGAGCAGCCCTAGAGACCACAGGGAGCTCCCAGACCTTCAACTGCTGTGGCCTCCTGCAGCTCTTCAGTGTGGGCTCTGCCTCTGATCCCCCGAAGTCCCTGTGGACTCTTCTGACTCTGATCCCACAAGCTACCTAATAAATCCCTTTGCATAATCACACGAATATTTTCTATTGACTCTGTTCCTCTAGGAAACTCCAACCAAAGCAACATCCTGTAATTCGTTGCTCATGAGTTACCTCAAAGAAGCCTAACTCCTCCCCATCTGAAAGGCGGTGGCCCTCCTGACTCTCTGTCCTGCCTGGACATGGTCCTAGAAGGCACTGATTTCTGTAACTTCTCAAGCCATTCTCCAGTGCGCTTTCTATTTGCCTTAACCTGTTGACTTTTCCCCTCAGTAGAATTTAAGCTGTCAAAGATTGGGGATTTTGTTTTGTCCTCTGATTCTCTTGAGAACTTAGCATGGAATCCAACAGAAAGACATAGACCCACATGTATTTGATGACTGAAAGTACACACGTCGTCTCAGTGCTCAGAATTGAGTAATCTTTATACAACCAGAACAATCTAAGTGCTGGTTACTGATCAGACAAGTTTTTGTTTTATATTTGTTGAGAGATGACACGAGGAGGGACAAATAATGGCAGCGTAAGAGAACAACACTTTGATCTAGTATAATAAGAAGTCAGTTACAATGCCTAGAATTGATAAGCTGACAAACCACAGAAAAAATGTGCTATTTACTCCTTTATTCTTTTATGTATGTAGTATAGGTCTACAGGGTCTCACTGCCCAGATCAGACTCCTGATGATCCTCCTGTTTTCAGCCTCCCAAATGTTGGGATTACAGGCACGCACCCCCACACTCAGTCTCAGTCATCTCAGAATGGGTTGGAAAAAATTATTATTTAGAAATGTTAATGTAAATATCAGGAGATGTAATATAAATGTTTACAACAGTGTCTCTAGAAATGTGGGTAAAAATGGGGCCTGACACTAATGTTTTTCATTATAAAATAGATTATTATTTGTGCATGTATCTTTTTCTTCTTCTTTCTTTCTTTTTTTTTTTTTTTTTGTCTTTTTTGAGACAGGGTCTCGATGTGCAGTTCAGGCTGGCCTTGAGCTCACTTTGGTAGCCCAGGATGGTCTCGAACTCACATCCATCCTCCTGTCTCAGCCTCCCTCCCGAGTGCTGGGATTACAGGGGTGAGCTACCACGTCCAGCTATATATCTTTTTCTTTAAATATTTTTTTAAAAAATATTTTGATACAGAGTCTCACTGCAGAGTTCAGACTCATAGTGATCTCTTGTCTCAGCCTCTTCAGTGCTGGGATTGCAGGCATGGGCCACCATGCCTGGTTTTGAGGCAGAGTGGTGTGCCTGGGGTTTCAGGGCTGGCATGGCATGCAGTACCAGGGATAAAACTCAGGTTTTCGTGCTTGCCAGGCAGGTGTTGGGCCACCGAACTATCACTCCCACCCTATGTATATGTCTTTGATGAAAATGAAAAATAATTGAAGAAATAAAATGTTTCTCATAAGCACTTTTTCTAAAGAAATGCTACATTTCCCTCCAAATAATTTTTAACCTTTATCTTTGAAGAATACTTTCAGATAATCAATGTCATTTACATATTTTGTGAAACATAAAACTCAATATCATAAAGTATTTACAGTACTAAATTATTTAAAGTTATTAGTTCCCTTTTAAGTACAACTCACAGACAACGCTTAACTATTTTCAATGTTGCCTGGGTGATTTTTAAATGATGTGTTTTGGGGGAAACATTTCAATTTGCCATTATTAGTATCAAGACAAGGAACATGCCTTAAAGGAAAACAAACAAATGAGCTCAGAAAACGTAAAGGCTCTCTTCTGGCTGGGTGTCACAATGTCACTTAGATGAGTCGATAACTCATTCCGTATGGAGCTCTATAGGTCATGAGCGAGCTTTCAAATAAAATGACTGATAATGAAGAGAAAACAAAAGCCGCCAACATGCACATCAAATATAAAGTGTATATGTAAGTGTTCCTTTTCGGCTTTATTGTTCGCAAGTACACAAGGCTGAGACTGAACCTCATTACCCAGAATTCCTCTCTGTGTGGTGAAATGACCTTGAAATACTCACCCAACTCTGATTACTGAGGATAGCACTTTGTCTATGCTCACAGAATTTGGAGCCATTTAAGAAGCAACCCACTGGCATACACTGAGTCACTGTAAGGCCTACTAAGGCCACCATGTTGACCTCTGAGGAACATTACACATCTGCACTTTGGTAATTGTCTCTGTATAGGTATGTTGAGACCTTCTGATTCCTTTGTAAACATTAGGACAAACATACATGACTATAAAATATATATATATACACATTTATATATAATATAATATATAATTATATATAATATAATATATGTAATGTATATAATATATTCACATATATTATAATATATTATAAGTCTGAGCATCGGGTACACATATTATACATAATTATATATATATATATATATGTATATATATATATATATATATATATTAGTTTTGTTACCTAGCAACTGATTTGCATGTAATACAACTTAATCCAAACAGATTGTAGATATAATTAGCACATGAACCAAACAGATGACATAAATTACTCAAAAAATTATTTGTGATGACTTCAAAAGGTAATTATACTTTATTTTGTTGTAGAATGAACTTTTTAAAAACTTCAAATCGTATGAGGAAATATACTGGGTATGTAAACACATGCCTGAAATCTCAATGCAAATTCAAGCCTGATTACAAATTTAAGCCTGGTCTGGGCCAGTTCTGAGTTGGTGAGACCCTAGGTCAAAGTACGAAAATGTCTGAAGATGTACCTCAGTGTGAAGTTCCTGGGTTCAATCCCCAGCCTTGCAAAGAGAGAGACCAAAAAAGCACACCCAAAGTACAGGCTGTGCCTATCATACCATTCATTGCCCGGTGCGTGTTGTGAAGGTGTCTTCTTTCAGTACAGACCTCTGTCTCTCTTTCTTGCCTCCTCCTCCTCCTCCTCCTCTTCCTTCTCTTTCTTTTGTACTGGGAATCAAACTCAGGACCTTGCTTTTGCCAGGTAAGTGCTTGTGCTGCTGAGCCGTTTCCCCAGCCCGTGCCTGCCTCGTAGACATTCAGCTATGAAAAGGAAGATGAGAAAGTGGGGGTGCAGTGGGACAGAGTGGAAGAAGAAATGCAAGGGAGGGAGGCACACACGTGGCAGGGAGAGACTCAAGAGATGGAATCTGAGCATCTGGTTAATACGTGTGAGAGTCACGTGTTTAATGCCAAGCCAAGTCACGCCTTTCTGTCACTTTGGGGCAGTGAATTGTTGGCATGTAAGGCTAGGCAGAAAAAGTCAAGCAAAGAACAGACCACGTCTTCCATGGTGACCGCTGCCTCTACAAAAGAACACATACAAAATTGACTTGAATGACCCAGGGACGTCCCCACAATCCCCAAAAGGACTACAGATGAGACCCAGAGGGACAGTAAAGTGTGTTTTCTATCTGTTCGGCACAAATCGGTGGCAACGGGCAGTCTGATCCAGCACAGTGCAGACACAGTGCATTCGCAAAGCTCCTGAGGCCAGCCTGGACCGTATGGTCTCGCACAGGAAGGTCCTCCTCAACACTGCTGTGTTCACACTGCACAGCACGAGTCGGCAGTGAGCTTCTCCGGGGCTTGCCGTGCGAAGATACATCCATTCTGAACCAGGAGTGCGGCAACTCCATGGAGTCCTTCAGAGTATGAGAGGACACAGACAGTCTCCACAGACCAAGGCAGAGGCATTGTGGACCCAGAGGGCTAAGTAGGAGGTGAAGAAGGGGGCTGAGGTAACGCCGAAGTGGGACTCGGGCAGACCCGTGTGAGGAAAAAGGGGAGCAAAAACACGACTCCAGTGTTGGGGTAGCAAAGGCCTCCTGCCGGCCCCGCGCCTCCTCCCTGGTGCAGTGACGTCAAGGTGGAGTGGTCTGCGAGGTGGAGAGGACACCTGGCCCGGGTGCAGGTGCGAGAGCTCCAGGGGAGGCACCTTTGAAAGCTGAGCTACTGGATCACTTTTCAAGGGAAGCCATAGAACCATGGGGCAATCCAGTGGCTCTTTAAGATGACTTTGGGTCAGATTTTTCTCCAGTTTCTGAATATTAACTGTATGCTCCAGGGTTTGATTTGCAAATATTGAGAGGGAATGCTGAAATGCAAACAAAATGGCTCACCGATTAAATGTCAAAATGTGGTTTGCTTCCTGGAGCTCGGGGAAAAGAGCCAGAGACCCAGGCTCCATGCCTGATCTTCCACTGACATTTGGCGTAACCTTGGGGAAAATAATTTGCTTTCTTTACAGTAGGCTATGATACTTAAGGGCACTGAAACATCTTTGAGGTTTGTAGGATCCCTATAGATGGTGTGTGTGTGTGTGTGTGTGTGTGTGTGTGTGTGTGTGTGTCAGAGAGACAGAGAGAGACAGAGACAGAGACAGAGAGACAGAGACAGACAGATACAGACATAGACAGAGACAGACAGAGAGACAGAGAGAGACAGAGACAGAGACAGAGACACAGAGAGATGGAGATACACAAAGAGAGAGACAGAGAGAGATGGAGACACACAGAGAAAGAGAGAGAGAGAGAGAGAGAGAGAGAGAGAGAGACTAGGGATGGAACCCAGAGCTTGCACCTGTTAGTCAGGTGCTGTACAGTTGAGCCAAATCTTGAGCCCTTTATAGTTTTTACTTTGGCTAAGGAGTTCACTCATTTTCCTGGGTGTTGCCATTTGATTTCTTCAGCTTTCTAAGTTTTGTGATCAGTGACGAGCCGCATGGTGTTCCTCTTGCTTTTGTGAGCTTCTTCATGTACGTGAGCGCCTAAGACCCTTCGCATGATGACATGCTAACAAAATGTTCCAGATAACAGTGAGTTCTGGCATCAGTGGTACCAAAAACATCCTCGTCTCCCAAAAGGAAAAGAAATGACTGAACAGATAGAGCACTTTTTCTTTCTTTTTTTTTAAAGATATATTTTGTAGAAACTTTTCAAAAACTTTATTTATTTATATTATGGCTGCCTCAGCCTGCCCCAAGGATGGGGCTGGCACAACATGTAGTGCCAGGGATCAAACCACAGTCCCTACAGTTGCCTAGGCAGGTGCTTTAGACCACTGAGCTATCTCGCTGGCCCTTAGAGCACTTTTTCTTGCCTATAACATTTTCAAGCAATTTCTAAGAAAATTATCTAGGGCTGGCCAGATAGCTCAGCCAATTAAAGCACCTACTTAAGCAGAGAGCATGGCATGTGCTTTTAATGCCAGTTCTTGGGAGGTTGAAAACAGGCAGATGGCCACAAGTCCAATCTATGTAGTGGGAACCAATAGACCCTGTACTGTACTAAACACACACACACACACACACACACACACACACACACACACACACACACAGAATCTACTTTTCCTTTAAATTAGGCCAGACATATCTATGATACATAAAAAGCACCATTTCTTTGTCTCCTGTTGCATTATGTAGTGGGTAAGAATTTGGACAAGAGTTAGATTGCTTTACTTTGGCAGGTTCTGTAACTTTGCCATGCCTCAGTTTCCTCTTTGCTAAAACTGCTCTTCTAGAATTTCTGAAAGAGCAAAGAAATTCATACTGCTGTAGTGTTTGAGATGGTGCTTGGTATTTGGGAGGTATTTAATAAATGCTCATCCCAGCTTTTGTTGTTCTTGTTATCCCTAATCTATTTATCTCTAGGAAGGAGTGCAGCCCACCATATTTAGAACATGGAGGAAGCAGTTATTTAACGTAGGTCGAGTAAGAAAGCTGCTTACACAAAATGAGGAGTGCAGCTTTAATTCACAAGAAGCTTCGAAGAGCTACTGTATCTTGACCAGTCAATGGAGCAAGAATCCATTTGGGTAGATGTCCCCAGGAATCATATGGGCTGTATTAAATATTGCACAATATGACTGAGTATTATACTCAGTGAAGCATGTATCTCCTGCTATGGTGAAAGCAGGAAGCTTAGCTTTGACCAAAAGATAATTTCATTCAGGATGGGGAGGCAGCCAAGCAAGGTGATGCCCTAGATGTGTCGTCTCACCCTGCACCCATGACTTCTATACAGCTGTGGCTGACCAAGGGCAGTGCGTGCACGAGGCTCCCGAGAGGTGAGGGATAGGTTCAGCCGCCCTCCTTAGTACAGCTGCTCCTGCTTTGTCTTAGGAGCAAGCAGCGCCCACTTAGACAAAGGCACAGATTCAGCGCCAGATCCATTACAGCTAAACCTGTGACCTCTGATAGCTCTCTCATGCTCAGCATTGTTTCTGTCTCAAGAAAACACATCTCAGGGGCTTTATCCAATGTTCTTGAGACAGTGGGCTACTGTATCTGAACACAACAGAAATTCTGGGGCTGCCTCCCTGTTGTCAAAAAACAAACACTATTACTGAGTGTAAGAATTAAAGTGGTAGGATCATTTAGGGAAAAGAAAAGGCAAATGTGCTCACATGTCAGTTGTTTTTTTTTTTCTCTTATAGCAGAGCATAGTTTCTCAGCATGGCCCTGTCTCTATTTCCTCCTATTCCGGTATGGGCTCCTAGAAGCTTTCAGGAACTAGCCTTTTCAGCTGTTATGTGTAGTGGTAAGGAGACTCTTTTTTTTTTTTTTTTTTTTTTTCCTTCAGGACTGGGGTTCGAACTCACTACCTTGCACTTGCCAGGCAGGCGCTTGTGCCACAGAGCTATCTACCCAGCCTCAAGAAGACGTTTCGTTATGTGAAATAATTCTCATTCTTTTAAACTTTATACATTTTGTATATAGATTGTTTTAGTCACTTTTTTAGTTGCTCAGACAAACTACACAACACCCCAAGTGAAAAGAGGAAAGCTCTGTTTCAGTCCATACCCAGAGAGGTTTCAGTCCACAGCTGTCTGACTCCAAGACATGGCGGAGAAACAAAAACCATGACCTATGTCTAGACGTGACCTGGAAGATATCAGTTCCATATATTGGCAGCGAGACAATAGTGGAAGCAAACATTGTGAGCACTTCAATAAAGCTAATTAGTGCAAGTGATATTGTTAATTTTATTTTATTTTACTTTTTTTTTTGCAGGACCAGGGTTTGAGCTCACAACCTTGCACTTTCCAGGAAGACACTTGTGCCACAGAGATATCTCCCCAGCTCCAGTGATATTGTTAATTTTATCGAAACAGGGGTCAGTATGGCAGGAGCCGGGGAATTGAACCCCTGGCCCCTGCACCTCCTTGCAGGTGCTTTAATCCACTGAGCTATTTGGCTGGCTCTAAGAAAAATCTTAATCAACATGAAAAATCTACTATCCAATACCACAGTCTTAACAGGAGACCATAACACACCATTATCACAAAAAGATAAGTCAAGCAGGCAAACAAGTAGCAGAAATGAATCAGAGTTTGGAACAAATGGACTTAGTAGACATATATAGAGTGTTCCAACCAGTCACATCTGAGTACACATTCTTTTCAGCTGCATGCGGGACATCTTTTAAAATAGACCAAGGGCCAGGGGTATAGCTCACCAGACTAAGTGCTTGCTTAGGTAAGTGCAGGGGCCAGGGTTTGGTCCCTGGTGCTGTAAGCCTCACTGGCCCCACCCTCGAGGGTGCTGAACTGGAGATGGAGTCTGGGTGTGGTGGTGCACACTTGGAATCCTAGAACTAGGAAAGCAAAAGTCAGGAGGATCACTACCAATCTCGGCTGCGTAGCGTGACCACACACACACACACACACACACACACACACACACACACACACACACACAAAGAAACCATAAAATAGGCCACATACTAGTCCATAGGTCATGCTTAAGTATATGCAAGAAAACAGAAATTATGCTATGCATATTATCTGATCACAGTGCAATGAAACTGAATATAAATGACAAAAGAAAGCACAAAACCCCTATAAATACATGGAAATGAAACACGACCTTCCTCAGCAACCAATGGGTTACAGATGAAATTAAGCAAGAAATTAAACAATATCTAGAATTCAATGACAATTCAAACACAGCTTATTGGAATTTATGGGATGCAATGAAAGCAATTCTTAGAAGGAAATTTATAGCTCTGAACTCAAACATCAGGAAAACAGAATGGGAACAAATAAATATCCTCATCCTATACCTCAAACATCTAGAAAAGGAGGAGCAAACCACATCCAAATCCCAAAGATGGGAGGAAATTATAAAAATTAGAGTAGAAATGAACAGGGGCTGGGGGTATAGCTCAGTAGAATAAGCGCTTGCCTGGCAAGCACAAGGACCTGAGTTAATCCCTGGTTCTGAAAAAAAAAAAAAGAAAAAAAAGAAAAGAAAGAAAAGGATGAAGAAAAAAGTACAAAGAATTAATGAATCAACTAATTTGCAACTTTCTTTTATGTGTGCTTCTTTTTAAAGACCCCTTGGCTAACAGAGCATGTCTTTTACCCCATAATGCAGCTTCATTTTCATCAACTTTGGTTTCATGTAGTCCAAAAATAGAAAAGGGAAAATTCCAGAAATGAACAGTTCACAAAGTTTAAATAGCAGATCCTTATGGGTAGCAAGATGAGCTCTTCTGCTACCCTGGCCCTTCTGCCCAAGTGTGGCGTGTCTTGCGCACCGTATGTGCACCACGTGTGCTACTTGCCTGTTAGCCTTTTAGTAGCTATCTTGGTTGTTAAACTGCTGATGGGTATCACAGTGCTTGTGTTTAAGTCATCCTTATTTTACTTAATAATGCCCCCCTGTAAAAGGCCACAAGAGTGGCGATGTTGACAATTTTATATACCAAACTGAAAGAAGCCGTCAAGAACTTCCTCAAAAGGCAAACATTTACCATGGATATTTAGTGCATAAAAATATAAGATTATATAGTGTCCAGAAGTATCCAAAGTTTCTGCCTGCACAGGGGTTCTTGGGACCTATTCTGCAGGAATCAGGGGGACCATGGTGCACATAGTTGATTCACTTGCATTAAACTCACGACCAACAGCACCACAGCTCATGCCTGACCAAGCTCATGCAATACATGCACTCTCCTTTAGGCAAACTGCAGTCTTCCTGCACCCAGAGCTGTAGGCAAAATTTCCACACTACACTGAGGACCATACTAGATGGTGAAATCTTCAAGGAAAAGCACAGAAACATAAAAAAAGTGCCGTGTTAGTCAGACCTTGAAAGAGGCGTGTATTTATAGGATGAAAGTGGAAAGAAGAAAGCAGAGTGTGAGTTTGTTGAATTTCTGTTCAGCACTCTGGCCTCATCAGAGACTCAGAGTTCTAGCTCTCTGCAAACATCTGAATGTTCAGGAAGCATTCTGAGAATTGATCTAGAGGTTACAGATGAATTTTAACTAGTAGGCAAATTAGAAATATAGAAACATAAGGGGGCTCAGCAGTACAGATTTTGTGTAATAGTTTGTTACTTTAAAATATTTGGTTGAGCTGGGCGTGGTGGCGCACGCCTATAATCCCAGCACTCGGGAGGCTGAGGCAGGCGGATCGGCGCAAGTTTGAGACCAACCTGGGCTACAAAAGTGAGAATTGCATAATGAGACCCTGTCTCAAAAAAGACAAAAAAAAAAAAAAAAAAAAAAAATT
>PVJA010031798.1:0-24614 GCA_004027025.1 Myocastor coypus
GCCCAATGACTCCATGAGGCTTTGGGGGGACAACTAGACATAAACCATAACAGGTGTTAATTTTGTATCAGCTTCACTGAATTTATTTATTCGTGTAACATAGGTTCTTTGTGTAAGGGTCAGGATTTTTTATATATAAGAGTACATCATTTGCAAAGACAGTATTATGTCTTGCTTTCTTGTTGGGAGCCGCTAAAGCTGAAAATTGGTCAAATGTGTGAGAGGAGGACAAAGTCTCAGTGCCTAAAGAAGTCAAGTTACCTGTCTTCAGAGAAGCATCCTGCCTGGTCAGTGTTAGCAACTGGTTACTAGGCAACCTTGCATCCTGTGATACTCACTTTGCAGATTGAATAAATGCCCCTACAGGGTCATTTGCCAATCAGGCAATGGACCACCACCTGATCCAGCTCCTGCCTTCCTCTCTGTCCATCTTTACCTCAATCCTGTCACTGTTTATCCCCGAGGTATACTGAGAGGCCAAAGGAGTCCCAACACTTTCTGACTTGGATGTCTTTTATCATTTTTTTCTTGACTAACTCCTCTGTCTGGAACAGTGACAACAAACCCCTCAGAGCCTTCGCTCATACAAACAGCCTGTTGCCAACGTGCGCTGTGGGTCTGCTTCTAGTACATGTAGTATCGCATTTAATAGAAGTATCATGGGTGAGCAACCTTCCTGTGTTCTTGGCTTTAGAGGAAAAGTTTGCTTTTCACTATTGAGAATGATATTTGCTCTGGGCTTTCCATACAGGATCTTTATTATTGTGACACACTGTCCAATTATTCCTGGCTTATTGAGAGTGTTTATCTTAAAAGACATCAGATTTTGTCAAATGCTTTTTCTCCACAGTTATCTAGATAAGTGTTTTAGCAACTAGCTCTGTGGATACATGTGATGGCTCGAATCTAGAGGCCCTCCCAAGCCTTATGCGGTCATAGGTGGGGCATTCTGGACATGGCTGGTTTTAGGATGCTGCTACTGGGATCAAAGGTGTGATGCTGGGAATGACACATGGTGTGATGGTGCCCTGGGTGTGAGCCCTAACCACCCAGAAGCGGGCAGCCCGGATCGACTACAAGGGACAGAAGGAGGTCACCGGCAGCTGCCTGCTGCCTCACTGCATCTTCGCTGCCCTGCTGCCTTCTGCCTGCCATGGGCCATTTCTCTCTGCTCCCCCACCCCCTGCGAGGCCCCTCTGCCATGCCACCCTGCCTCTGAGCCAGCCAACCAAGGGCTGAAACCTCTGCAAACTGTGAGCCGAATAACCCTTTCCTTCTTTGGGTGTCAGGTATTTTGTTTTAGCAACAATTACAGTAACTGGGATGATATGCTGCGCCAAATTGATTTCTATAGAACAAAACAGTCTTGCACCTCTTAGGGATAAGTCCTACTTGGTCATGGTGCATATTTTAATGTGCTGTTCTGTTCAGTTCACTAGTGTTTTATTAAACATTCTTTACAGCCGTATTCATTGGGAACAGTGGCCAGTAGTTCTCTCTAGTTATAGACTCTTTGATGCCAGGGTACTGCTTAACACATAATAAATTTAGAGTTGTTTTATCCTGTTCACATTTGGGGAAGCATTTGAGAAAAATGCTTTTAACTTGTTAAATGTTTGTTGCCATCCTCTAATGAAGGTCCTGGGTTTCCCACTTTGGGAAGGTTTCTCATTACTGACTAAATCTCCTTATAATCATAAGTATGCCAGCGTCACCAGGAAAGCCAGCATGACCAGGTCCTCCGGCAGAACAGCCCAAGAGAGCCAAGAGCCCCAACAGCTCTGACAAACAGCTCCCTAACGGCCTTCCAGAAGCTTCAGTTACAGCCCTCAGCTGGGCCTGCCACACCCAGCACCATGCTAGTTTGCTTCAGCTGGGTGCACCACATTGGCCACCACTTAACAATCCATGACACCTTTTTTTTTTGGCATTACCAGGGATTGAACTCAGGACCTTGTGCTTACCAGGCAGGCACTTATGCCGCTGAGCTAGATCCCCGGCCCCCTATCCACTACATCTTGATTCTAATTGTTTTCGTGATAGACATAAAAACAAATTAATTTCTTACTTAATGTTATAATCTCTTCAGGCTTCTTTTCATCTTGATTATTATTTGATTTTTCTGGCATCTTGTTTGTATTAATTTCCTAGCACAAAAAGAAAGAAAGAAAGAAAGAAAGAAAGAAAGAAAGAAAGAAAGAAAGAAAGAAAGAAAAGAAAGAGAGAGAGAGAGAGAGAGAGAGAATGTAAATGTACTGGGAGAAACATTTAAAGAGTAAAAAACTTCCCACTGCCTTAAAATCTTTTTAGCATAATATCCTTTTTCCTCGAAATTCATAAAAGACAAGGAGCTGAGTTTGTGAGAAACAACACAAAGGCACAAATTTAAAGTGAGCTTGGTATTCCAGAGAGCAGGCATCCAGGAGTGCATTAGGGTGGTGCTGTGGGCAGGCGCCGGGCTCGTGCACTGGGAGGGATTAAAGAAAATGTTCTAAGATTGATTGTTGTAATGGATACACAACTGATTATAGTAAAGACCACTGAATTCAATGCATGAAAGTAGTCCATTAGCTAAACCTTACAAATTATCAACAATGGGAGCTGGGGAGATAGCTCAGTAGAATAAGCGCTTGCCTGACAAGCGCAAAGGTCTGAGTTCAATCCCTGGTTCTGCGCAAAAAAAAAAATAATAATAATAATAATACGGTTTACATAATTAATCAGGGTGCCTTTTAAACTCTGTTAATGCATCATTTGAAAATATCCCTGGTTCTGGGCCCGGTGGGATGGCTCAGTGGTCTAAAGTGCCTGCTTGGGAAAGCTTGGGTGGCTTCAGGGACCACGGTTCAATCCCCGGCACCACATGCTGCGCCAGCCCTTCCCTCGAGGTGGGCTGAGCCGGCCATAAAAATGAGTGAATAAACAAATAAAGGTTCTGAAACAAGAATAAAAATGATTCAAAAAAAAAAAAAGAAAATATCCCTGGTTCTTAGTGATGTACAAGTGAAGTAACGCTAGCTGGCAGTATTTGGTTGTAAGAAATCAATAAAGCAAATGTGTTTAAAAATTATCAGTGACAATTATCAAAATAGAAAACATATAAGCGAACAATAATGCTTCACATATCAAGAAAAAATAAGCAATATTTGATCACTGCCTTTAATAATATCTGTCTTAGGGAGCTGGGGAGATGGCTCCGAGGCACAAGTGCCTGCTGGGCAAGTGCAAGGTCGTGAGTTTGAACCCCAGTCCCACAAAAAAAAAAAAATAATAATAATAATAATATCTGTCTTAGAAGTATTGAAAGCCATACGTGGGAGAATGTGCTATGTCAGTTACCTTGGAATTTTTACGTTCCAATCCTGGGTTAAGCAGGTTTTCTAAATAATCAGCTCTTTCTTTCCATGTACTCAGATTTTTATATTCCTTTTTCATTTTTTCCAACCTAAAGAAAGTAGCCAGTTGTAGATGAGAAATCACATGACAGAAGAATGTACATGGTGCAATTCACAGAGCACGATATGGCCTAAAAAGCTCTAAAAGGGACATAGTTAAAGGAAAGGGGGTGATTAGAACAAAAATAGTAAATGATACCTGTTGCTTGGGCTTGCCTAGGGAGAGCAACGCGGTCTCATGAGCAATTACAGCCTGACTTCCCCCACCCTGTGTACCCAATAGGGAATCTGGATACCCTGCTTTTTTTTTTTTTTTTTTTTTTTTTTTTTTTTTTTTTTTTTTTTTTTTTTTTTTTTTTTTTTTTTGTCTTTTTGAGACAGGGTCTCACTGTGCAGTTCAGGCTGGCTTTGAGCTCACTTTTGTAGCCCAGGCTGGTCTCGAACTCACAGCGATCCTTCTGCCTCAGCCTCCCAAGTGCTGGAATTACAGGCGTGAGCCACCACGCCCGGCTTGGATACCCTGCTTTACAACAAAATAATAGCCGTTGCTATCACAACCGTTGCCATGCTGCCACTTCTATTCAGTCACTTCTGCTCCCTCCATCCTGTGCTCCTCCTTGCCTCATATACCTAAGCCCCTCCCATGAACTCTCTCAGGAAATCCAGCACAATAAACTTGACTTAGACCCTCCTTGAGAATTTCTCTCGGAGGTCTTGCCTGGAACTTCAAAATTCAGGGTGGTTATTTATCTCACATGTTCAATATATAGCATTATTAGTATTTTTAATTATATGTCATGGCTGTTATAACAGAGGATCATTGGTGATTTGGTGTCTTAAACACAGATATCTCTACCTCACAGTTCTAGTGGTCAAGGACATCCAGTATCAAGGTCTCAGCAAATCCAGCGTCTGGTGAAGATTCTTTACCAAGTTTGATATGACACAGCTTGTGTCCCCACACAAGAGAGGGATGGGCCTCACTGTTGGGAGCAGCTGAAGCTGGAGACTGGCCATCTATGGGAGGCCAGGACTAGGCCTCAGTGCCCAAAGCAATCCAGCTCCCTCAGCCCTGAGAATAGCATCCTGCGCGGTCAATGTCAGCTATAGTCTGCAGGCAACCTTGGCCACGTGACACTAACTTTGCAAAGGTATAAATAAGAGAGCTTTCTGTTGTTCTCTGGGTCCTTGGCTCGTCAGGCAAACAGATTTCCACCTGAATCCAGCTCCTGTCTTTCTGTCTGTCTCTTCCTCATTCCTGCCGCTGTTTCTTCCCGGGGTAGAGTTCCACATCTCATGTCTCCTCATTTTATAAGGACATTAGCATCATTCACAAGAACTACTCGCCCTAGCACCACCTACCCTCCAACCTACTCTAACGCTAACTATCTCCCAAATATGCCTCCTCCCAAAAGTCATTAAGGTTGAGGGCAAACAGGGAGGTTGGAAGATAGGAAGATCTAGCGATGGTGGGAGAAGGGAGGGGCAGGAGGAATAAACAGGATTGAGATGTGATGTGTACACAAAAAGTGGACAGCAGGCCGGTGAGATAGCTCAGCCGTCTAAGGTGCCTGCTTAGGCAAGCTTAGGCAAAGCACAGGGACCGTGGCTCGATCCCCGGCACTACATGCCACACCAGCCCCATCCCCAGAGTGGGCTGAGCCGGCCACAAAAAAATAAACAAAAATAAAAGGCGGAGAGCAAAGTCACTCTGTTACTATCTAGCTCACTAGCCATGGCTTAGCACGTCATGTGTGGGGCAAGGGTTCCATTCTCAGCACTTAAAGGAGGTTTAAAAAGGAATTTAGTTTCTAATCCAAAAAACTTCAAAAGTCTTCTGTAACCTAATGAATAATTCATAAGAATTAAATGGAAAAAGGAAATGTTCCCCAATTAATACAGATGCAAACACTGAAAAGCTTTTAATACAAAAAATCCAGTAATGTAAGATAAAAGTAATATATTAGGGAAAAGCTGCCTTATCTCAGAAATACAAAAATATCTAGACAATGCAGCAAGTGTAATTTATTTTATTATTTATTTATTTATTTATTTTTTGCTGGACTGGGGTTCAAACTCACAAGCTTGCACTTGCCAGGCAGGCACTTGTGCCATGGAGCTATCTCCCTAGCCCCACAAATGTAATTTACTAAGAGAAAAACATTTGACAAAATCCAACATCCCTTCATGATTTTAAGAAAACCTCTTGAGAAAGTAGGAACAGAATGACATATTAAGCTGATACAAAATAACTATATAGCCGGGCGTGGTGGCACACGCCTATAATCCCAGCACTCGGGAGGCTGAGGCAGGAGGATCGGTGCGAGTTCGAGACCAGCCTGGGCTACAAAAGTGAGCTCAAGGCCAACCTCAACTGCATAGTGAGACCCTGTCTCAAAAAGACAAAAAAAAAAATAATAACTATATACATAAAAGACATGTAAATAATGTTCTTGATTATTAAGTGTTAGGAGTCTTCCTTTCAAAAATCACGAACAAACCAAAAGAATCCTACTAGGGCCATTATTATGGATATGAGATTCTAGCTAACATAATAAGAAAACAAAATTAGAGAATAAGGTTTAAAAGGAACTCACTATTTATAGATGAAAAGGTTGTCTAAATAAATTATCTCCAAATATAAACAAGTTGCAAACACATTCTTTTAAATATGAAGGCTTAGTGAGCATGTTAAGGAGTAAATTCTGGCTAAGGAGATAGCTCAGCGGTCTAGGTGCCTGCCTGGCAAGCACAGGGACCCAGGCTCTATTCCGCATTCTGCAACCTGTGCCTGCTCTGGAACCTCAGGTGCACTTGGCTGGCCACCGAAACCGGCTGTGGTGGCACACACCTGTAATCCCAGGGCTGGGCAGTCTGAGACAGCAGGATCACGAGTCTGAGCTGTGTCATGAGACCCTGTACCAAATAAATGATTTTAAACATTTTTTTAAAAAAGAGGGAAATTCTGAAAAGACAATGCCAGAAAGAACAGGCCTGGATTTTTAACCTTTTTAAGTCCCTTCATAAGGTCATACAGAGTATCTGGTATCAACCCCAAAACAGTTATAACACATGCGTAGCAAAGTACCCACAACACACACACAGTGTTAGTGCATACGAGGGTAACGCAGCGCGGGTTAAAGCCAGGTCCGACAGACCTGAGAGCCTGAACATCCAAGGGCAGCCTGAGCTCACACAGAGACAATGCCAGGATAGCAGCTGAAATGGGAAGGGGTTGGCTTTGTCTACAGCAGTCAAGCGCAAGGAATTCACAGCAAGACCCTAAGCGGCCTGCAGCGCATGCTGTCAACTGCTGAATAAGAGCATCGCTGACCACCGTGAGCGCCTACTGCTTACTGGGCGGGCTCTCGAGCCACCGAGCTATCTCAAACCTGACCAACAAGAACCTGACCACACAGGTTCCCAGGAAATCTTAGAAGTCAGTTCTACTTTTAGCAACAAACGAAAACATTAGAGAAGTGGAGATTCATAAAGTTAGAAAAACCTTTTAAGGGGCTGGAGAGATAGCTCAGTAGCATAAGCACCTACTCAGCAAGCACAAGGTCCTGAGTTCAACCTCCAGCATGGGAAAAAGAAAAAGTTAAAAAAAAAAAATCAAGACTTTTTACATGAGTCTCTCACAAAAGAATTCACCCAAAAAATTTCACATAAAATGAAACAATACCTGGTGAGGCAGAAGAATTGCTGTGAATTTGAGGCCAGCCTGGGCTTCAAAGTTAGTTCAGGGCCAGCCTGAACTGCACAGTGAAACCCAGCCTAAAATAATATTAACAAAGAACCATCAGGACCAAATTCCAAAGGGAAAAATTATTTAAAAATAATGGCAAGGGCTGGGGATATAGCTCGGAGGCACCAATGCCTGCCTGGCAAGCACCAAGGCCCGAGTTCAATTTTCAGTACCAAAACCAAACAACAAGAATAACATTTCTAGGTGTAAAAACACAAAGGCATACATATGTAAGAGAAAAGGTGGACCGGGCTGGCCAGATAGCTCAGCAGACTTCGGTATCTGCTTAGGCAGGCGCAGGGATCAGGTTTGATCCTCGGACTACTGTGCTGGCCCCGCCTCCAGGGCTTGATGAGATGGTGACTGAGGCTGGGTTTGGTGGCACACACCTGTAATCCCAGCACTTGGGAGGCTGAAAATAGGAGAATCACTCCAAGTACGATCTGTGTAGTGAGACCCTCTAGACCCTGTACTAAATACATAAAGGAAAAAAGGATGGACAGAAAAACGGAAAGACCTAAACTGTACCTTCTACTTTAAAATGGCTATAAAACTGAGAAAATGATACAAGACAAAAATATAAATCAGATTTAGAAAAATCCAAAATATAATTAGAAATAAGAGAAAAATTCTTTTAGGGCTGGGCATTGGATAGGGGCTTGATGGGCTTTTGGCATAGCTAGTAAGATTCTTTTAAAAATTAAAAATAATGTTTTCAGCACATGAAGTTTACACTCATTATTTATCGTGCACTCTGGGCCTCCAGGTGGACTCATGTGAGGCACAGCTAGGGGCTCTAGGTCTCCAGCTGGACTCAGGGAGGGTATCAGGATCCAGGCCTCAGCTGGGTCCTTTGGTCTTTAGTATGTGGACAGATTTCCTGCGATCTCTGTACATGATTCTTTGGGTGATTCATTATACGATAATTTACACCATGTGTCCTCTATTGTATCGTTCCCCTTGCACAGCCCCACAAACCAAGCCGCATGCCTCTCGGGGAACCCCACCCTTTGGGAACATTCCTATGTTCTGCTATTTGGAAGCTCTCCAAACCCAGTTCTTTTGGGGCTTTATGGTGGATGCATTATGTAAACATGACGGTGGGCTGACAGCTGTTAAGTGGCCTTAGGATAGGCTGGTCACAAGGGAGACCAAGATAGGACTAGAGAGTCTGGATATTTTGAGCTCCCTACAGACCCACCTCCATCCAGGGAGGAGAAAGCTGTTCATTAGTAAACAACAACTGCCAAAAACTTGATCAATCATGCCCACGACGTCTCACGCAGGTCCACTTCACAGACCAGTGCTGGGAAGGCCCACAGTCAATGGTGGAAGCTAGGAAGTCTGTGCCAGTGGGCTGAGGGATCTGAGCTGGAGCCAGGAAGTGACACTCGAGATAAGCACCAGGGCTCCCCTGAAAGGTACCACAGCCATCCTCAGTGACACTGAGGTCCTGAACTCCTCCAGTGAGAACAGCCAAGTTCGCCAGGAAAGCCAGCACGACAAGGTCCCCCAGCAGACCAGCCCAGGAGAACCGACAGCTCCCAACCGCCTCTCTTCCGCTTCTCTGGTTCCGCCTCTTATGCCCAGTAGCAACCCTCAGCTGCCCGCCCCCATGCCCAGCACCACGCTAGCTCAGTTTGGCTGGGTGTAACAAGTCGACCAAGGGCTGGCAGCCACCACAGCGTGGAGGCCCTGGCCCCTTCCACCCACCTCATCTTAAACCTCTTCCATCTGTATCCTGTACAAGAACCAATAAATGTGTTCCCCTGAGTTCGGTGGGCTGCTCGAGCAGATGAGACTCAAGAAGGGGTCACGTTGACTCCAACTTAAGAGTCAGTCGCCTAGCTGCTCTGGAGGCCGGGACCACAGGTAGCGCAGAACCAACTAGCACTGGGGTCACCCGGCTGTTACCTGCTGTACAGCTAACTGCCTGCTGGCCTGCAAGAAACCCCAGTCAGTCACAGAGGTCTTCTGGGTTGATGGCAGCATGAGAGGAGCGGAGAGCATTTGGCACTTCAGGCAGGGCGCATCGAGGATGGCCTCAGCGGCATCTTTCGTGACCTGTGGCCAAGGGGCTTAGTCTTGGGAAACTGCTACCAATGTTCAGTGCTTGCTGCTCCTGCTCGTATGCCAGCGATTCTCAGCCTGAGGGCCGTGAGCCTGGCAGGGGTCGAACGACCAAAACACAGGGGTCGCCTAAAGCCATTCTGAATCATAACTGTAGCAAAATTACAGTTTTGAAGTAGCCACCAAAATTATTTTTTGGGTTGGGATCACTGCAACATGAGGAAGTGTATTGCGGGGGTCACGGCATTAGAAAGGTTGAAAACCACTGGTCTATGTAGTGGTTTCACAGCAAGAAACCTTTTCTGAGGAAAAGAAAAGACTCCACTGGCACTGGTAATGGCTTATGTGAGCAGGGATAGCGAGACTTCCAAAAAACAGTTGCAGCTCAGCAGATTAAAGCGCCTGCAAGCAGGCACAGGGACCAGGGGTTCAATCCCTGGGTCTGCTTGCTGGCCGTGCCTCCAGGTCACCTGAGAGAACAACTGAGACTGGACATGGTGGCACACACTTGTAATTCCAGTTCTTGGGAAGGCGGTAAACAGGAGCATCACTATGAGCCTGATCTAGTAGTGAGACCCCGAACACTCCATAGACCCTTCCCTAAAGTACAAAAAAAGAAAGAAAGAAAGAAACTAAAGAGAGCAGCAGAGCACCTGCCTGGCCCACTCAAGGTCCTGCATTTTATTCCTGCAAAAAACAAAACAAAACAAACCCTAAAGGCAGCTCTAGTTGCCCTTGTTTTCAAATAGAAAGGAACAGCGGATGCAGCTGTAGCAGCAGGCCAAGCACAGAAGCATTGTACTCTAGGTATAATTTGCATTCGGTACTTTTGACCAAAAACATTTTGCAATTTGAGAAGTGTGTGCCCTCGTGCCTGGTAAGGTTCGCTTTGGCTAATTGGCTGTGTGCATTTCACAGGTGCGAAATGCAGTTTGTAAGGAAGGGAAGACCGGTGGAGAAAGGGTAACGAGGCAAGGCAGAACATCTTGGACCAACATCTTATACCTTATAACACACTTTATATATAAATTTTGTGTTTCTAAGTATAAACGGCAAATAATTGCAAAGAACTTAAGCAACTGCGTCAACACTGCCGCATGGCCCTTAATATGATGCCACCTAATGCTCAGTCTCCTGTTTTCTAAATTTGGGAGGAAACGGTGAATGTCATCCACAAGGTGCCTTCACTGCAGGAGGTGTGCAGCTTGGCACTTGGCTGTGCTTCCAGAGCTGAGCTGAGACTTCCTGTCATTCCAGGCCAAACTGCTGTCTGTGAAGAGCGAGCTCCCTTCTGTGGCCTGCCTTGTGCTGATCAGCAGGACCTCGCTCTGCAGAGCAGGTGCATTTCTGGCAGCAGAGAGTCACTCAGTTCAGGTCTCTGCATCAAATGAATGGCCCAGGATAAACTCGAGTGTTTCAGAATGCTGCCTATGCGCAGATCGAAAGTACTATTTAGCCGGGCTTGGGGGTGCACGCCTATAATCCCAGCACTTGGGAGGCTGAGGCAGGAGGATCAGTGCAAGTTCGAGACCAGCCTGGGCTACAAAAGTGAGCTCAAGGCCAGTCTGAACCACATAGTGAGACCCTGTCTCAAAAAGAGAGGAAAAAAAAAAAAAAAGAAAGAAACTACTATTAAAAAAAAAATCTCTCTGGGTCTACATGTCAATCATTTCAAGACCTACAGAGCAGGAATTCAACGTTGCGCCTGTAGAGCTGAGTTTGCAAATCAGAAGTTAGTTCGAGTCTCTGTGCCAGTGGCTCCAAGACTGGCTGTCTATAGAGCTAAGCCAACTCTCCAGTTTGAGTCTAGATATTTGAGGGGGACAAAATCTCTTCAGGGGCTGGCCAGATAGCTCAGTGGATTAAATCAGGCAGACCAGGGGACAGTGTTCAATCCCCAGCATGCCACGCTGGGCCTGCCCCCAGGGTGCACTGATTTGGTGATTGAGGCTGAGCGTGGTGGCACGTGCCTATGATCCCAGCACTTGGGAGGCTGAAAACAGGAGAATCACTACGAGTCCAATCTGTGTAGTGAGACCCTGTAGACCCTGTACTAAATAATTTTTTTAAAGACTCTTCAGAATCAAAATTAAGGGCTGGTGAGACAGCTCAGTGGTCTAAAGTGCCTGTTTAGTCAAGCTTAGGCAACCGCAGGGACCTCGGCTCCATTCCTGGCACCACAGGCTACACCAGCCCCATCCCCAGGGCAGGCTGAGCTGGCCGTAACATAAATAAATAAATAAATAAATAAATAAATAAATAAATAAATAAATAAAGTTGGGGGGGGTGGAGAATGAAATTCAAGGTTTTGGAGAGCGCCAAAGGGAGGCTGCTTATCAGGACCAAGATTTGTGTTAGACAAAAATTATGATTGCCCAATATCTGATTACTTGCCAAGATATTTCCTAAGTTACTTAATAGTTTGGATCTGATTATTTGTCATGTGCTGTGAAGGAAGGGAACTATTTTTCACACTGAAGTTTTTTTTTTTTTGTGTGTCTTTTTGAGGCAGGGTCTCCATATGAAGTTCAGGCTGGCCTTGAGCTCACTTTTGTAGCCCAGGCTGGTCTCGAACTTGCACCAATCCTCCTGCCTCAGCCTCCCAAGTGCAGGGATTACAGGCATGCGCCACCACTCCCGGCTCACACTGAAGTTTAAAATGGGCACAGATTCCTCAGCATCTTGACTTTAGGGTTGGTGGGAGGTAACAAATCATGAGGTACTGTCTCTGTTACTAAAATTCTGTTTGAAATATTGTCTGCAAGCTTGGACATAGGAACTAGTTTTGAAAGAAAACACCTAATGTTCTATAATAATTCCCCAATGATCTTGGTGGTTCAAAATACAGTATTTCGAGCCATAAAAAATATTGTCTGTAAGAATGCCCTGTGATGAGTAAAAACTCCGAAATAACTCCACACGTTCCAGCGTGGTGCACTTGTACTCGGTCACCCGTGGGCAGCATAACCAGCTGGCCTGTGTTTCCCACTTAGCTGGAAGTCGGCGTCCATAAATACATCCAACTGAGGAGTTCTAAGGGTTACTTTAGGGCCCCGCAGAAGCATCTGTGCATGAACATGAACAGTAAGGCCCAAATGACTGGCCTGAGACCAAGACAACACGGAGGAGCCAGAGCCAATCCATTGCACACGAGGCATAAAGTTTTGTGAGGCACAGGACGGATCTGCTCTATGTTGGCTGGTCAAACGCTGATCCTTGGACACAAGATCCCCAGCTCTTGTAAAGGACCCAATGGACCTTTAGCCAAATTCATCTGAATATCTGTATTAATTGGCTCAACAACAGGCCGTAGAATTTTTCAAAGGGGCCAACTTTCCTTAAGGCAGCGATCCCTAGATCTAGGCTGAGGGTCAGGGTTCCCAGTGAAAGGGCACTAGACACATCAGGCCTGGGGTGGAACCCCGAGCAGCTCCTGACACCACAGGCTGGACAGAAGAGCCAGCTGCAGGCACAAAGGCACAGGCTGCAACTACAGGACCAGAAGTTTACCCAGAGCCACCCTGGGCTTTGGTAAGGCACTTCTGAGGATACTTGGAGAAGCTGTGACACTCTGCTTTCTGGTGTTAGAGCCACAGGAATCCTTTATTTTATTGCAGTACTAGGGATTGAACCCAGGACCCCGTGCTTGCCAGGCAAGCGCTTATCCTACTGAGCCATCTCCCCAGCCCTCACAGGAACCTTTAAAAGAGGCTGCTGGTTTCATTTCTAAAGCCCCTAGTTCCTGAGCATCTGGTGGGGTTTGGCTGGTTGCTCACTGACTCTAGTCTTTTCGGGTAACTTCTGGGTCTGCGGAAGTCCTTTTCCATTTTCCCTTTTCTACTAGGCGAATGCCTGTGTTCTGCAGGGCTCTCGTGGCCAGCTGGGAGGTGGGGAGCTGCAGTGGCACAGGGACAGCCACACGTGGACCGGAAGGTCCTGCCACAGCTCCCCCATAGCGCCTCCCACCCGGTGCCACGTGACTTACGCTGCCCTTGCTCCCTTTGCGCTCTTCCTGGCGCGCATCTTTATAAAGCGCTGCTTTAGGAAAGAAACCAGACAATGGCCTGCGGGGGACCTGCCGGGGTCTGCCGGGGCCTGCGGGGGACTGCAGGGGACTGCAGGGAACGTGCCAGCCCGACAATGGCACAACCGAGCAGGCCTGTCTTGTCCTTTACCACGGCTGGGTTTATCAGGCCCCTGCAGGCAGTGTTTCTTGCTAGCTGTTAGGCGTGGGGGTGTGGGCAAGATCCAACCACAGCCACAGCCACCAACAGAGCACAGGATGGTGGCCCCCACAGCTGCCACACACTCCCCGCCTGCTGGGTCAGCTCCTAAGCCATCAGTGCAGTGGTAGCACTCCTGGAGCCCAAGCCACCCCCTGCAAGGTCACTGTGGTTCAGGAATACTCGTTTACTTTTTTCTATCTTTACTCGCTATATTTTAAGATTTTTTTTTTTTTTTCAGGAATGATACGCTTAAAACATGCTATTGTGTTTCTAGCATCTAAAAGAGTCCCTGGCACACAGCAGATGACCACAGCATGCTTGCTAAGCAAGTAAAATATCAGAGTAGAAGACGAAAAGCTAATGTTGGCAAATCAACTTATGAATGCGGGTATAAGTAAATATGCACATATTTTTAAATGTTCAGGAGTTCTGTTAGATTGTGTCAGGCCAATGATCTCCATGTATAACTAAAAAGGCTAAACAAAACGTGCTCTAACTTATGTTTGAAAGCATCAGTGGGCAGGCCAGATAGCTCAGTGGATTAAAGAGCCTGTTTAGCCAGACACAGGGACCAGGGTTCGATCCCCGGTGCACCATGCTGGCCCCGCTCCAGGGTGTGCTGAGCCAACTGAGGCTGGGTGTGGTGGCAGGTGCCTGTAACCTCGGCCCTTGGCAAGCTGAAGACAGGAAGATTTCCATGAGTCCGACCTACATAGCGAGACCCTGTAGACCCTGTACTAAAAACATAGAAATATAACAATAAAAATAATAATAATAAAATGGAAGCATCAGTGAGGTATAAAATTAAGGAGGATTTGCAGAGCCAAGGTCCCAGACAGAGAGGAAGACCAGAGGCACACAGCCCATCACTGGGGACATTTTGAAAAAAGCATTTGTGGTAGCCAAGATGATAAACAGCTGACTTTGAGGTACATGTGCAGTGCCTAGGAAATAAAAGCCAGAGTTCAGGGTTTGCCAAGGAGGCGAACCGCTATGGCTTAGGTCCAGTTACCTCACCCCCAGCCTCATGCAGTCACAGGCGGCTTTTAGAGTTTGCGATTAATTCTTTTGTGTGTGTGTGTGTGTGTGTGTGTGTGTGTGTGTGTCTTTTTTGTCTTTTGTCTTTTTTGAGACAGGATCTCACTATGCAGTTTAGGCTGGACTTGAACTCACTTTTGTAGCCCAGGCTGGTCTCGAACTCACACCGATCCTCCTGCCTCTCTAGAATACATGGTCTCCTGAGTGAAGCACAGAAAATACCGAAGAGGATGCGAACTAGAGAACAAAGCCTAAGAGACCCAAACACGCTGGAGTAAGAGGGCGGCGCTGCGCTTTTCTCCCTATAATTGGAGTTCTAGCTCTTTCCTTGCCATACATTAAGCTTTTCAGACAGAACACCTGAATTCGATCAAAAATAATTTCTGAGCCCGTGAAATGTCCCAGTGAATATTGCTGAGCCAAAATCAAGCCTGTGACTCAGGGAAAAAAGAACCTGTGATCCACGTAGCGCATCCTCAGGAAAGCTCCGGTGCTGCTTACCTTTCCCGGGGCTTGCCAAGCGGCGCTGCGGGCGGCTGGCTGGGCTGCTGGGCCTCCGCGGAGTTCCCTGCAGGAAGCGGCTGTGATGAGGCGTCATTCCTGCAAAACCGCGATAAATACTGATATTGTTCACGAAACTGCTCTTCTAGCGTCCGAGGCAGCTAGCGTGTCTCGGTCTCCTGTCCACGGGAGGGCCTCAGAAACCAGAACGGAGAAAGAAGACTATAGAGTGAGAAACCCTGAGAGAACTTCTTTCCTGAACATTCTTTCTACTAGGACTCAGGTGGCTGAGGCTGGAGGATCGCTGCAAGACGGAGGCCAGCCTGCGCGACATCGCGAGCTCAAGACTGAGCTGACCCTCCTTTATAGTTTGTGTCTAGTTGTCCCCGCAAGGCCTCGGGCAGTCCTGGGGCAGCATCTGGAGTTTGTGACTGGCTATTGTGGGTGTGACTGCTGCACCTGCCCTGGCCCAGGTAATCTGCATTACCACGTCAGCAGGGGAGAGAGGCGGGCTAGCCGCCTGACCTGCTGCCACGCCCTTTGGCTCTCGGCTGTTTGCCGTGTGCCGGTCTGCCTTGCAGCCCGCTGTGAGCTGCACCTTTCTTTCCCTCATTTTGGGTGCTGGGTATTAGTCACAGCAACGGGAGAAGAGTAACCGAGACACCTCCCCAAGAATTGATAGCGTAAAAGTGGCAACATTAACATTTATATACAAAGCTCATATTCTTGAACAGTAGTCTGCACTAGT
Source organism: Myocastor coypus (assembly GCA_004027025.1). Taxonomy (NCBI): domain Eukaryota; kingdom Metazoa; phylum Chordata; class Mammalia; order Rodentia; family Myocastoridae; genus Myocastor; species Myocastor coypus. Next base: position 15,727 of record PVJA010031798.1, read on the forward strand.
ACCTTAAGCGCAACCTGTCTAAACACAACATGCCGCTTTCCCACTGTTTTCTCCCCAGCCTTTCCTGGTTCAGGAAACAACAGCCGCAAACCCACCTGAGCAATCGCTTTCTCTAGTGCTGTTCCATTTCCAACTAGTCATTTCCTCACTGCAGGAGATACGATTTAAATGCTCAAAATATCTCATCGATCATTTTGTTCCTCTAGTCTATTGCATGAATTGGAGTTGTCAAGAGCGGAAGTATATACGAAGAAGTGGGTTTATCGTAAAGAACTGGCTCAGGCTGTGATGGCGATCAAGTCCCAAGATCCTCAGGGGGAGCTGGCAAGGCAGGGTCAGGAAGGCCAGCGTCTAAAGACAGGCAGGCTCAAGACCAGAAAGAGCTGGTGTGTGACTAAAATTCCCAAGGAAACAAACAGAACGCTCATGTTTCAGGTCAAAGGTGGTCAGCCAGTTAGCAAAGCGTCCGTCTTCTCACTGCATTCAGCTGATTGGATAAGTACACTGCCCTTCGGGACCATGCTCCATTCTGCACCTAAAATTTCTCTGAACCCCGCTCCAGATTCTTTCCGTTTCCAGGTTCCACTAACGCCATGCTCGCTTCGGTGCTCATTTTCCTTTAATCAATTTTTACAGCTGAAATCGCAAATTTGTCTAGAATATATTTTTAAATTATTTTTCATGTGCTAATAATTTTCATACCGTAGAGATTTTTTAATGCTGATTTAGAAAAACTATTGAAGGAGTATAGAGGTATGGATAAAATTGCCAGACTGCAGAGTGAAACAACTAATCATAACTAGACATGAACCCTTAAAGTCCCTCTCCTCTTTTCTCAAAAGGAGCAGCAGCTCACCAGCCATCTTTCCTCACTAAGCCACCTGTCCCATCCCTCCTTCACTCCCTCTTTCCTTTTTGTTTCCAGAGTTTCTCACTCTCTTTCTCCAGGGCTATGCCCAGAAATTGAAATCTTCTTCTATCTTATTAAGCAGAGTAGCCCAGGGCTCTCTGCCTGGAAGTCCAGTTACCCTGCGCATGTTTTCGGAGCTTCCGATAACTAAGATGCTCTGTCAGTTAGGCATGTATTTATTGGTGCCAGGGATGGAACTCAGGGCCTTGTGCTGGCCAGGAAAGTGCTTATACTGCTCAGCCATCTCCCCAGCCCTCAATTTCTTAAGTGCAACACCACTTGACCATATTAACAAGACTTAAAAACTTACATTGGGAGATCTTTCATTCTGGGATTTGATGCGACGCTCTGAAACATAGTAGGCTCAATATTTCTTTGAAGAGGTTTTAACTAAAGAAAAACATAAGCATCGTTTTAGCACTTTTTGGTTACAGTTGAAAATACTATTACTTATCAGCCAGGACATGGCTAGCCTTAAATAACACACGTAAGGCAAGCAATGAAGAGAGCAGCGAGATTTGTTGGATGCTAAGTATTTGCCAAGCATTTATATCTTCTGTTGTATTTAATCCTCTCATGTTATGATGTGCGTGGTTTATAGGTAATGCTGAAGATCATAAAGTTACACAGCAGCTGTCAGTGCCTGGGCATGAGTGCGGATTCTTCTGCCTCAAATATGGTGCTCACTGATAGGATCACAGTAAGAAAGTGGAGGACTGGATCATTATAAGGCCCAGAAGCATGAAATCACACTGATTTTTTAGTACATATCCCATTCTTTGCCATGCAATACCTTTGTTCCTGGGGCTGGGGAGATAGCTCAGTGGTCTAAAGCACCTGCTTAGGCAAGCTTAGGCAACCCCACGGACCACGGTTCCAGCCCCAGCACCACATGCTGTGCCAGCCCCACTCCCAGGGCAGGCTGAGCCAGCTCTAACATAAATAAATAAAGTTTAAAATCTTTAAAAAAAAAAAAAAAAAAAAAAATTAGGCAATCTTATTTAAAAAAAAAAAAAAAAAAGAAAGAAAGAAAGAAATTACACTGAATTTTTAGTAAATATGCCATTCTTTGCCAAACAATACCTTTGTTCCTGGGGCCGGGGAGATAGCTCCATGGCATGAGTGCCTACCTGGCAAGTGCAAGGTTGTGAGTTCAAACCCTGGTCCCGCAAAAAACACAAAAATAAAACAAAACAACAACAACAACAAAAACCTTTGCTCCTGGATTTAGCTGAACCACCTACAGAAAACACTGGTCTAGTTTTATCTTTAAAATATCTGCGTCCTGGGCTGGCCAGCTATCAGCAGACTAAAGCGCCTGCTTAGGCGGACACAAAGATAGGGTTTTAATCTTTGGCCTGGCATGCCCGCCCCACCCCAGAGCATGCTGAGAGGGCAACTGAGACTGGGCATGGTGACGCAAGCCTGTAATCGCAGCACTTATGAGGTTGAAAACAGGCAGATCAGTACAAGTCCAATCTGCATAGTAAGACCCTGTACGCCTTGCACTAAACACAAAGATCTACCCCCTTAAGAATGGCTACGTTAGCCGGGCGTGGTGGCTCACACCTGTAATCCCAGCACTCGGGAGGCTGAGGCAGGAGGATTGATGGGAGTTCGAGACCAGCCTGGGCTACAAAATTGAGCTCAGGACCAGCCTCAACTGCATAGCGAGACCCTGTCTCAAAAAGACAAAAAAAAAAGAATGGCTACGTTTACACATGATGCTTCAATTCAGACACAAATCTCACCTCTGAAGTTGATACCTATAAGCTATCACTGCCATAAAAAAGGCTAAACAGTTAGGTGACCCCGTAAGGCCTAATTCATCATAGGAATATACACAGGAAAAAAGAAAAATCAAATCAGGAAAGTGGGGGGGGACTTGTTCCTTGTGCCTCCACCTGTGTATTATTCATTTCTGATCCAAAATATATTAAAATACAGGACAAAAAAGTAAAACCTTGGGCTGCAAGTAACATGTTCCTCGAGTGCTCCAGAAGACCAGCAAACACTGAGGGTGAGACTTCTTGCAGGAAGCCGCAGGTCACGTGATCCAACCTGAGCCAGCGGCCCCTCCCTCACCCCACCTCACTGCTGCAGGGCTGTGATACTTACCCACGCTCAATCTTAGGGTGTGTTACTTGGCAGAAATCAATGATTTTTCAGAACACTGGAAGGAGCCCACAAGGGGCTCTACTATATTTTCGTCACTTCAAGGAGTCTCTAGGCAATATTTTGTTTCCATTAAGAATTAGCTTATGAAGGCTCTGCTTCACCCTAGGTCAAACTGCTCACAGATACAGACCCTTTCCTCTGCTGCTTTCTTGCCTGTTATATCAAATACAGTATATGTAGTTATTAATACTGTACTTACTGTAGTCAACATCGGTGCATATATATGTATGTACATATATATACACATACATACATAATGGCCTCCATATTTTTTAAAGGTTAAAAAGAAAGGCAGTAAGAAGATAATCATAGTGGAAGTTATGAAATTGTCAAGCAATACAATCAGAAATCTCAAGATTTTATAAGACGCCTACCACCTCCACAGAGGTAGATACAGCAGAAGGACCTATGACAGGGACAGCCACCACATATTCTAGAAGATGTAAACAATTGCTTCTGCTTTACGTAAAAGACAAGCAACTAGCAGGTGGCCAAGGACTTTATCAGCAAAAAGGTCTTGTATGCTGAATTCATAAATAAGCTTCCTGGTATGTCAGCAGAAAATGAAGAAGGCCACAAGGCAGGAAGGGATAATTTGATCGTGGACGTGGTATCCACAGTGTCATGGGCAGAGAAGCTGAGAGTTCAGGCACAGGGGAGCTGAGGTGCTCACACCTGAGTTCTGGAAGCTCATGGTATCCAAAGGTTGCCTGCTGGAGCAAGATTTTAACAGTGAGGAGATGGAGCTGTTCGGACAAAAGATGGCAAAGAAGAAGAGAACGCTACGCTTGGTTACAAGTCCACAAGAGACCATCTCACCCTCTTGTGCTAATACAAGCAGGGATTTCAAAAGCCCCTGCTCAGGGCCTGGCAGGATGGTTCAGTGGTCTAAAGCACCTGCAGGCGGGTGCAGGGACTGCGGTTCGATCCCCAGCACCACATGCTGCGCCAGGCCTGCCCTCAGGGCGGGCTGAGCCAGCCATGGAAATAAATAAACAAACAAAAGTTCTGAAAGAAGAAAAAAATTAAATTAAACATTTTTTAAAAAACTTAAAAAAATAAATAAAAAAAAAAAAAAGCCCCTGCTCAGGGGTCTTTCCAAAAATCCATGGGCCTTCGGAAATGCAAGGTGCAGAAGAGCCATAAACGTTATGTGGAAGCCCCAAAAGCGAGGTCACTCACAACTTGGTTGTTGAGTGAGTCAGTGAGGTCTTCAGCCCTTCGGTGAAGAACTACCTTTCAGAAAAGGATCCGGCACTTGAAGCCTTGGTGATTATGGAGAATGCCCCTGCCCAGCTTCAGGCTTTGAGGACGACTTACTAGAGGGGTTCAAGCTCATTCAGGCCACGCTCCTTTCTCTCAACACCACTCCAGCCCTCCAGTCCATAGATCACCAGGTCATTCCGAACTTTGAAGAACCTTTACACCAAAGTATCATCTCAGGGATGCTTTGAGGTGACCAAAGAAATATGCCAGACCCTCTTGAGAGTTTTGGAAGAGTCATTTCCACAGCCTGAATTGCCCCAAATCAGCAAGCAAGCCTGGAATGCGGTCACCGAGAGAACCCTCAATGCTGGAGAAAACTATGGTTTGACCACACTCTTGGGCATAACTGAGAGGAGCTCGCTCATAAACAGGAGCCACCAGGTGTCCATGAAACTGTGTCCTGGGTGAAGACCACGGGACTGGCAATGAATGAGGACAACACTGAAGAGCTGGTGGAGGAACACGGCCAGGCACTGACCGCCAATAAACTGATGGGTCCGGATCACAAGCAACAGCAAGAGGCCCTGAGGAGTTCTCGTCTGCAGATGAGGACACCAAGACGGAGGAATCCCCCACTCTAAACGCGATTAGAGAAATGCGGGAAACAGTGTAAAATTTTGTAGCAGAACACCACCTAAGGCCGTAATAGTGTGAGCAATGAACGTGTTTAGCAAGAATGCAGTGCTGCGTTTCCATGAAATCCTCAAGAGGCAAAGGCAAGTGCCAGGAATAAGGTCCCTGGTGAGGAAGCGCAGAGGATGCTCGACTAACAGATCGAAACAGTGACTCCTGCCACGATCCGTAACTTTGTCCCTCTCCCCCTCACACTGCGACAAAAATTTCCAAAGTTAAGTGAAAGCTCACTTTCTTTATTATGTTATATTATTGTAATTATTTTAGAGGAATGTTTTTGGGTTGTGGAATGAACTATCTGAGTTTCACTATTTCTAATGGAGAAATGTGCTTGTATATACAAAAATGCTTTGGATTACAAGTATATTTCTGGAGTAAATTATACCTACAAACCAAGGTTTTGCTGTGTAAGTCAAGGAACGGACGGGATGGGAATCAGAAAACAAAGAAAGCAAAATATAGCATGAATGCTGGGCCTGTTGGCACACGCCTGCAATCCCAACACTCGGGAGGCTGAGGCAGGAGGATCGGTGCAAGTTTGAGAATAGCCTGGGCTACAAAAGTGAGCTCAAGGCCAGCCTGAGCTGCATAGCGAGACACTATTACTAAATAAATAAATAAATTAAATATATATGGCATGAACAGGTATGAACTCTCTATGTGATTATTAGATATATCTAAATTGTTCCACTAAACTTAATTGAAATATTATAGGAATTTCTCAATTAACACAACAGTAGATTTACGTAATAAAACTAATGTCCCCGTTCTCAACTACTCATTTTAAAATGCCCCAAGACTATTTTATCAATAGTAAAAAATTTTAATAGCAAAAATTTGAAATGAAATGTTATATACACAGTGTGGAGACTATTTTCCTATAGTTTAGCAGCACCAATGGGACTAAGTTTTTTAAAGTCCCAAAGTAAGGATAATAACCAGGGATACGAGAGTTACTTAGGTACTTGGTAAGAGTATTCACTGGTACAGCTCTCTAGCACCCATCCTTGAGAGGGCCATCGCTTTGACAGTCATTTCCTTGCTAGAAATCCAGCCTAAGGGCACAATGGAAAGCACAGAGATCAGTACGCAAATGTATTTATGGACACCAAGAATATATAGTAGCAGCAAAATAAAGGATGAAGCAACAGCTATGAACATAATATTGAGTATATGGCTCTCTTGAGTCAAACAACATTAAAAATAATCATGTGGGAAAGGTTAAGGTACAAATATCTGACAGCTAGGACTACACTTTTAATAAGCTTTTTTTATGCATTTGGTACAGGTCTGGCTATGCAGTTCAGACTCACAGTGATCTCCTGTCTCAGCCTCCCCAGCACTGGGTTTATAGGCATGCACTACCACGCCCAGTCTGCGGCCAGCTCAGCAGGGGGAGGGCAGCCTGGGGCCGGGCCAGAAGGCATGTGGTACTGGGGATTGAACCCAGGTCCTCACACTTGCAAGGCAGGTGCTTAGACCACTGAACTATCTCCCCAGTTTTACTAAGTTTTTTTTTTTTTTTTTTGTCTTTTTGAGACAGGGTCTCGCTATGCAGTTGAGGCTGGTCCTGAGCTCACTTTTGTAGCCCAGGCTGGTCTCGAACTCGCACCAATCCTCCTGGCTCAGCCTCCCGAGTGCTGGGATTACAGGAGTGAGCCACCACGTCCGGCTACTAAGTATTTTTAAAAGTAAAAATCTACTTACTGTTTGAGGGCTGACCAGATAGCTCAGCAGACTAAAGTGCCTGCTTAAGCAGGCTCAGGGCCCAGGGTCTGATGCCCAGTGTGCCAACATGCCAACCCCACCCCCCTGTTTCCCGCCCACCCCACCCCCACAGCTAAAACAGCAGCTCAAACTGGGCATGGTGGTACACACTTGTAATTCCAGCGCTTGGGAGACTGGAAACAGAGGATCACTATGAGTCAGTCTGTGTGGTGAGACCCTGGAGACCCTGTACTAAATACGTTTTTTATTTTATTTTTTTCTTTTTTCAGAACTTTTGTCTGCTTATTTATTTATTTTTATGGCTGGCTCAGCCTGCCCTGAGGGCAGGGCTGGCGCAGCATGTGGTGCTGGGGATCGAATCGTGGTCCCTGCAGCCGCCTAAGCTTTCCTAAGCAGGCGCTTTAGACCACTGAGCCATCCTGCTGGGCCTAAATACGTTTTTTAAAAATCCACTTTTTGAATACTTAAAAGACATTTTTTTTGTTTTGTTTATTTTTATGGCCAGCTCAGCCTGCCCTGAGGGGAGGGCTGGCGCAGCGTGTGGTGCCGGGGATCAAACCATGGTCCCTGAAGCCACCTAAATTTTCCTAAGCAGGTGCTTTAGACCACTTAGCCATCCTGCCAGGCCCCTTAAAACACATTTGTAGCTACATAAATATTTGCAGACACAACACAAGAGGTAACATTTTAAAAAATATTTATTTATTTATGTATTTGTGAGACCAGGATTCAAACTCATGACCTTTGCACTTGTGAGGCAGGCACTTGTGCCATGGAGCTATCTCCCAGGGTCCCTAGAGGTAATATTTTGAATGAAATATTATCGTGTAAAAGGCGCAACTACAAAAAAAAAAAGATCTGGTTATTCAGGGTGAAGAAAACATGAGATACATGAGGGTTAGAAGGTGCAGCAGTACTCTCTTAAGAACTGTTATTTTGAATAATTGGCCAACCTGCAAACAACAGCTCAAAGTGGAATGACGTACCTGAAAAGCTAACAGAATAATTTTATTTTTCCAGAACCGGGATTGAACTCGGGCCCTTACCAGGCAAGCGCTTATTCTACAGAGCTTTCTCCCCAGCCCTTAATATAGGATAATTTTTTTTTTTTTTTTGTCTTTTTGAGACAGGGTCTCACTATGCAGTTGAGGCTGGCCTTGAGCTCACTTTTGTAGACCAGGCTGGTCTCGAACTTGCACCAATCCTCCTGCCTCAGCCTCCCGAGTGCTGGGATTACAGGTGTGAGCCACCACACCCGGCTTAGGATAATTTTTTAAAAGACAACTAACCTGATGTGAAAATCCATAGCCAAAGGATCCGTAGGCAAACATGAACTCCACCTCCAACCTGCAAACACACTGAACATACGTAAGCTTACTTTACTCTTTGATCAGAATGAAATTACAAAAAAAGAAAAAAAAAAAAAAGAATGAAATTTCACTGGAGCAGTATAGCAGATCTCTATGCTAGAGGGCCTAAAGATGAAGCCGAATCTCCTCATTGTTAGAGAGAAGCATTTATACCAGGATCTTCTAGTAGAGAAGAACCTGTTCAGGTTCTCAATGCTAATGTTTTTGTGTTAAAGTTAAGTAATGCTATATGATTAAAATAGAGAAAATTTCAAAATAGAACTGGTAACATGAATGCTCTGGAACACTGGCACATAGCTACGGACATGTCTATTTACATGCATATGTACATATATTTTTAAAATTACTTACATTCTTCTCTACTCTTTTCTTTGGTATTTAGTACAGGGCCTATAGGGTCCCACTACGTAGGTCAGACTTGTAGGGATCCTCCTGTTTTCAGCCTCCCAAGCGCTGGGATTGCAGGCTGGTGCCACCGTGTCTCGTCTCACCCCCACTCTTATTTTCAGGTGCTATTTTTTTTTTTTAGACAAGGTATCTCACCTCTCTGACCCATGTGAAAGGAGAGAGGAGGTCGGAGGTAGCGACCTCATGTTCCAGGAGACAGCAGAAGTCTCACCAAACAGAAAAACGAAGGGCATTTCTAAGTATTTAAAAACAAACAGAGGGGCCTGGGAGATAGCTCCATGGCACAAGTGCCTGCCTGGCAAGTGCAAGGTCATGAGTTCAAACCCTAGTCCCGCAAAAAAAAAAAAAAAAAAAAAAAAAAAAAAAAAAAAAAAAAAAAAAAAAAAAAAAAAAAA
>PVJA010031799.1:0-24618 GCA_004027025.1 Myocastor coypus
GCCATTGCTTGGTCATTTTGCTTTCTGTGAAAGCCTGAGAGAATGTTTTTCTCTGGGTGACTCTCCTTAGACGCACTGCAGTTCATTCATCCCTTTCCTCTGAGGTCCCATAATCTCCTTGACCAGGAAATTTGGGACACCTCTGAGTTATAGGATATTACAGCACAGGTTCTCTTATATCCTGGGTCTTTATTGACCTGGAAGGGCTAGGGCCAAAATATTGGCTATCCTTATAGCCCTTCTTTTTTTTAAATTTTATTTATTTTCTTTCTTGTTTCAGAACCTTTGTTTATTCACTCATTTTTATGGCCGGCTCAGCCCGCCCCGAGGGCAGGACTGGCGCAGCATGTGGTGCCAGGGATTGAACCGTGGTCCCTGAAGCCACCCAAGCTTTCCCAAGCAGGTGCTTTAGACCACTAAGCCATCCCGCCGGGCCCCAAAAGTGGCATTTAAAGCATGTGTGCAGCACCAGTGTAAGTGATGCTTCTGCATCCTGCTTAACTAATGGCTTAACTAAACACCAAGTTCACCCAGAACCACACAAGCCTTCCATACTCCTATGTGTTTAAACTTGCTTTATATTGTTTGTGTACCTTTCCTCACAAATAATTTATCTGCAAAGGAAAATAATACACTGGCTTGTCCGAGTGAGGCTATGTATCTATGTAAAGAAGATGGCCTGAATCACCAATAGAAGTTTCCAATACATGGTTTTATAAGTAGATTTAAGACAGATCCACTGTCAAAAGAAACAGCCAACAGCAGCAATAGCATTAGAGTAGAAGCCTCTTTAGCAAAATGAAGCATTTTTATTTTAAATCTGTAAAAAGTTCCAGGGGAATTTTATCTGTAATAATGGGAAGAAACAATTTTGAATGTATATGACTTTTTCTTTCTTCAGTCAGGTACTTTTTAAAGACTGGTTCAATACACTCACTCCTTTTCTGTGCAAAATTCCTCAAGATGTGACTACTTAGTAGAAAAGAAATTGATTTGAAGCAGAGCTAGTCTAGGAGTCTAATGCATAGCCATATGCAAGATAAGAAAACAGCTGTAAGAAAAAGAAATACATTTTACATATATCACTGAAATGTATCTGGCTGTGCAGCTATTTTAAATTATAGCAATACTCCATTTTAAATATAATGGGTAGCATGCTGCTATCCATTTAGAATCTGTTGGATAAATAATTCACAATGGACTCATCATTATATAACAAGGGGATTAAACTAATTTTTCAAAAATAGCCTTAGATAATTTTTAAACTCTAAATAACTTGGAACTCCTTCAGGATTAACTTAAGGAAGATTCCAGAATGCCTGGGGGGAAATGTACCACAACATGGAGAAAAAACAAAAGGAAAGCATAATAACTGGGAGATTTTTCCAGTCACATGTCACTACAAACATTGAAAAATTAATGACTTTACAAGCAACGAGTGTAATCAGTTTCAATTGCAAAAGCAGCTATTTTGTGCTTATCAGTGTGTTCTGCTGCAAGGAGATAAACAAAGCAGAGTCCTCACTAGAAAGGATCATACAGCTGAAGCCTGTTTTTCCAGGTTTAAGGCATACCCTGCCAGATGGATAAATCTAAGTTGCTTAATAAAGCTATGTTTTCCTAAATACAGTTGGGTATATCTGAAACTTCAGGTTTCAAACAGAAAAAATGTCTTTTGAAAACTAGATTTGATGAAACATATTTTGTATTTTGAAATGAGCAAACAAGATTCTTCTGGAAAAAAAAAAGTTAAATTCCAAAGCAACTAGAATACTGTTAAACCATTATATATTTGATAGTAGCTCCAAAATTTGATTAAACAACGTTGCCTGGGAATCATGCACTTTGTGGATGAAGAAAGAACGTTTGCTACATAAGGAAGCTTTGTTTACAACATAGATTCACTATTTGTCATTCAACATAATTCACATTCACTATAGATACAGTATAAAGAAATATTTCTTTTTTACTTCTGAGAACGTTTAGTGTTTTTCTAACATTAAATTTTATTGACATTGAGTCTGGGTGTGGTGGTTCATGCCTGTAACCCCAGCAGCAGGGAGGCGGAAAACAGAAGGGCCACTCTTAGTTCAAGCTGCAGTGAGACCTTGCTATCTCTCTCTCTCTCTCTCTCTCTCTCTCTCTCTCTCTCTCTCTCTCTCTCTCTCTCACACACACACACACACACACACACACACACACCTAAATTTTATTGACATTAACTGAGACTTAAAATTAAACATAATAAGACATGGATTTCAAGCTCTTGCCTATAGCTGAATTAGACTCTGACAAACAGTGATTTTTAAGGAAGTGTGCTTACTTATGGATTTGTAGTGGGCATTCTATTTTTATGCTTACATCCAGTACTATCAAACAGTTATTGGTCAGGGCTAGTGAGATAGCTTAGCGGTCTAAAACGCCTGCTTAGGCAAGCTTAGGCAAGCATGCAGTGACCTCAGTTCAATCCCTGGCACCACAAGGCCACACCAGCTCCATCTCCAGGATGGGCTGTGCCAGCCACAAAACAAACAAAGTAATTATAGTTATTTTAGTCTACATTCAAAAATATTAAAAGAAAGTGGCAAAGTAGTTCTCTGATTCTTCTCAAGGCTGTAGAAGTAATTATCCTGAGGAAGAAAGCAATAGGAATGAGAGTGGGGAGATGGGTTGTGTTGTAGCTGTGTGTCTGTACCTGCTGCTGGCTTGACCACTCGCATATATAGGAACTCAGTGGTCCACCCTCAGCTGTGAACAGCATGTCTTCCTCATCTTCTCCTTCAGCTCTTTTGAAATTGTATCTTCTGTTTTCTAAAACCACCCTCTATTTGCTATTTTTTTAAGAAAATTCAACTTGTTCTTTTAAATTGCTCTTTCTATTTGAATCTATCTTTCTCTTTTCCCTATACATTTAAGACTCAAGTAATGATTGTTTCTTGGCATGACAGTGGATAAGTGGCTAAATTAAGGAGAGTATGATCCATCTGTTTGATTCTAGTTAACATCCAGAAATTTTCTTTTATAATATATTGGGCTAAACATTGGTTAAGCAATTTTCTAAGAACCAATTCAATGATAAAAGTGTGTATTTACCTATTTCTAGTATCTTTGTATACTTAAAAATATCATTCAGCCACATGCATGTTTTGTACCACCAAAATCCTGCTTTGGAATTGGTCATGGTTTGGTTCTGAAATGGTCTCCCAGTGTTCATACACTCAAGGTTTGGTTGCCAGCTCGGTGAATGGAACAGGTGATGGTGGAATCTTCAGAACATGGAACATAGTGAGAGGAAGCCAAGTAGCTGGGGCTGTAGCTCTGAAAGGGATACTGAGCTTCTGTCCCCTTCCTCTTTCTCCTTTTGTTTCCTAGCTTCCAGGAGGGAGAGACTTCCTCTTGCTCCCTTCCATGAGGTACTATCTTGGCACAGCCTCAAAGGCCTCGGGACCAAAGAAACCAGGCCCGAAGTCTCTGGAACTGTGAGCCAAAGTACAACGTCTTACCTTATCATTATGTATCTCCAATGTTTTATCACAATGATTGAGGCTAGACTAACATAGAAAATTGTAGCAAGAAATGGGGTCACTATTATGACTATACCTGGCATGTGGTTAAGAATACTTTAGAATTGTTTGATAGGAAGAATTTGGAAAAGCCTGGAGAAGGAAGTTAGAAGAATCCTGGAATTCATGAGCAAATATTAATGTTTGTTTCTGATGAGGGCTTTGCAAAACAGACTGTAGATGGAACTACTTGCAATAAAGACTGTGCTGGAGCCAGCCAGATAGCTCAGCAGATTAAAGCACCTGCTTAGCCAAGTGTAGGGACTGGTTCAATCCCCTGGTCCCATTTTGGGGGCATTCTGAGAAGGCAATTGAGTCTGGGGATGGTGGTGCATACCTGCAATCCCAGTACTTGGGAGGCTCAAAACAGGAGGATCACTATGAGTCTGATCTATGTAGTGAGACCCTATAAACCATGTAATAAATGCATAAAAAAGACTGTGCTGGTAAGTTGCAGGTTAAAGCAAGACTTTACTAGAAATTGCACTAGGGGAAATATCATTTATACATTCTTCCTGTCACATTTGTGACAGGTTGAATTTATTCGTGATGACTTATTTATCTGGCAGGAAAAAAAATTAAGAAAAATGGAAGCCATACTATTTAAGCTGTAGCATGTTTACCATTTTTAGTCATATTTACAGTGAGACTTAGGAGCAAAAAAAAAAAAATGAATAACTAACAACTTGACCAAAAAGAAAAATAAGTGAGCTTGTTTAAAGTTAGGGCTAAGGAGTATGTGGAAATTAGCACCATTAAAGGAAGTCAAGTCCTAGTAGTACTAGGGACCATGCTTTGTGGATATTTCAAATATCAAGACCTTGTCCATAGGGAAGCTCAAAGGTGCAAATATGTAAATTAATTTAAAGACTTCCTTTCAAAATAGAGACACAAAGCAACCTTTCACATACAACCTAAGCAACAGCTATCTTTTTTCCCCATTTAGATATTCAGACATGTGGGGATCTGAAGCCATGGTTTAAGCGGACCCTAGTACAGGTCTTTATGTTGCAGACCTTTGTGTCATACATGTGATGCTGATTTTGCATGCATGCCGAGTGCAAGGGCTAGAAGTCATGAAGACTTTCATATAGACTTTGAAGTACAGCCCTGGAAGCCAAGCAATGTATGGTTACATCAGCGTCCCTTCAAGAAATTCTGCGAGGGTGATGCGTGGAACTGTGAGACTACAGCCAAAATTGCAGTGGAGATCACTGAAGGTTAGAGACAGGAGGAACAAGGAATACCTATTGATATACCCAGCAAGTAGAACTCAGAGTAGTAGAATCTTAGAGATGAAGATGATTAGGATAAAGGTAGATGCCAACGGTCATGTTCCATCCATTTTCTCTCTTTTTGCTTCCTGGTTGTCATAAGTAGGCCTCGTCTACCATGTGTTTCCACCATATCTTGTACCACCATAAGGTCAAAACAATGGAGCCAGACAACCATGGATCAAACCCTTTGAAATCTGGGGCCAAAAGAAACCTTTCTTCTTTTCAATTTCTTGGGTGTTTGTCTGTGATTATGCAATCATATATACTGTAGAAAAAAATTAAAGTTGATAAAAAGCAAGATTCGATCCCCAGTACCTCATGACATGCCAGCCCTGGAGCATAGGCACATTGTGCCAGACATCAAAAGTGGGCATAGTGGTGCGTGCCTGTAATCCCAGCCCTGGAAAGGCTGAGATAAGAGGCTCACTACATGTCCAAGCAGTGTAAGAAGTTCTGTATTAAAGAAGCAAATGAATAAAAGACTAAAAGAAAAAAGTGATGCCACTCCACTCCCAGAAAGGTCCTGTCAACAGCAAACAATATACGATCTGTACAAGGCCAGCATGATAGCTCAGAAGACTAAGTACCTGCTTAAGCAAATGCAGAGACAGGAATTTGATCCCCAGCAGCACATTAAGAGTCGGCACCACACCTAAGGCACGCTGAGCTGGCCACCGAATCCAGGCATGGTGGTGCACACCTATAATTCCAGCTCTGGGAACGTTGATCACTATGAGCCTGAGCTGTGTAATGAGACCCTGAACCAAATACATTTAACAAAGTGTAAATCTGAGGATCAGAAGTTAATGTTAAGAGAATTTTTAACTCCACAGAGTCATGATAAATTAGACTTCCATTTGGCTTATTATTATTTTTTATATTTTATTTTTAAGAAAAATTTTAAAATAGTACAAAAGTTAAAAACAATACAGGATTTCACTAAAAATATAGGATTTCAACAATGGCAATATATATATATATATATATATATATATATATATATATATATATAGTCGCATCCTGCCCTGGGGGGTGGAGCTGGTGCAGCATGTGGTGCTGGCAATTGAACCTTGGTCGCTGAGGTTGGATAAGTTTTCCTCAGTCGGTGCTTTAGACCACTGAGCCATCTCACTGGCCCCTCAACAGTGGTTTTTATATTGCATATTTTTGTTTAGTTGTTCAGATAACCAGATAGAAGCATGGAAAATTGGACCAAAGAGTTACAAATCAAAGGTATAAGGGAGGGAAAATTAATTTTGGATATTCACTTCTCTCTGTATACCAGCAGAAATCAGCAGGAATTTATTATCTAGCTTTCAGTGACCCTGACTCAAACAGCAAAGGCAAGTTGTTATTTCTCTACTCAAGGCGAGAAATGCACTCCAAACTCTGTGTCTAGTAGTGCTGGAAATGCTTGGGTATTTCCCTGTCTCTCAAATACGATTATCTAAACGTGTGGCTACAGATCTTCTTTGTGAAGCACTGAGGGAGCTATCAATGCATATTCATAAAATAGAACTGTCGGGTCCTTTCTGACAGACAACGAATCTCCTCTTTGGTAGAGGGATTCCATATCTGACAACTATTTCACATGTAAAGCTCAGTGGCTACATTAAGGTTATTAATAATCCATCTGTGATTTTCTTTGGTTAAATGAATCAAACATCTTTTGTAGCTTGACCATCACCATCTTGCTACTGAAATCAAGGTTCTATTGACCACTTCCAAAGTTCTCTGTGAATCAAGACACCCTAGTGCCTCTTGGATATTTCCACTCATTGCAGTAATTGTGACTCCATTCTTGCTTCACCTTGTCTGTATTGTTATGGAAATTTATCATCACTATTTTGACTGAATTCTAGTCTAAAGAGGAGAGGCACCATAGAACTTCTCCATTATTCTTTTGTGACTTTTTTGTTTGTTTGTTTTTAATGTTTGTTTTGTTTTGTTTTTCTTTTTGAGACAGGGTCTTGCTATGCAGTTGAGGATGGCCTTGAGCTCACTTTTGTAGCCCAGGCTGATCTCGAACTCGCGCCAATCCTCCTGCCTCAGCCTCCCGAGTGCTGGGATTACAGGCGTGAGCCACCACGCCCGGCTTCTTTTGTGACTTTGAACAGTGAATTTTTTAATTTTCGGTAAATGTAAAGTTCTCTTGCAAGATATAGTACAAAAGGGTGTCTTCCAGCATTGATTATATATTCTAGCATAGCTATTTCCTTTTCTGATCCTTTTATTTCCTTCTTTGTCTGACCTCACAGTTATGTTAACTTCTTTTCACTTAATGTCAGACATAACATTTTTTACACTTCAAAAAACCATCTCCCTGAATGTTTGCCAGCATGTAAAATTCTACATCACAGAAAGTTACATGTGGGTAAAATACACTCTGGCCCTCATCACCACATCCTGCACACTCCATGCATACTTTTCCAGGTTTTGCTGGTGCATAACAATTGTTCCTATAGCTCCATTCATAGAGAGAGCCCCTCCCTTCCCTCAGCAAGTTTTGCATAACTCATTAATTTCTGTTCTGTGACCTAATTATCAGGAAGGAAGGCAGAAACCTTTCCTGATTAAGAACGAGCACTGTCCTGTAAGTTGTCTGCCTCACTTAAAACTGCTACATGATCTTCAAGGAGAGCTGCAAGTAAAAGAGTGAGCTAAAGTAATTATCCTAAGAGGGAACTTACCAGTTCTGCAGTTCTACCAACATCACAGAGATTTATAAACTCAAAGTTTTTAACTTTGAACTTTCTAAATACACCGGGCCTAATAATCATAGCCCCTGGCTATACACAGACCTTGGTATTGGTGAGAAGACTTGTAGGCAATCAAAATTCAACTATTTCTGAATGTTCATGATGCTTTCGCTTAGGTTCACATCAGAACCATCCATTTGTTTTCTGGCTGTAGATTAGGTTCTCAAGTCTTTAAGTGTTGCCAAAGATAAGTAACTGATTACGCTTATAGTCATCTATTTTCAATAAAACAATTGTATTTAGTAACTCAGTTCCATAGTCTTCATTGTTTACCCTTTTCTTTCTCAACTGACCAGAGCTACTGTATCTGTTCATATGTCTGTGTCCACCAGCATCCCATATCAGCCCACCACTAGGAAACATCTAACAGTTTCCCAGGAACAGTCAGCTACTACCTCACAAACTACTCATTGTCAGGCAGCTGGCCAATGACTCCCCCTAGATCTTGACTCCTCAGACCCTTTATACTAGCTACCTTCAGATGAATAACCTGGAAACAGACTGAAACAGAGAACTGTATGTGAAAATAAATGTATTGAGTAGTAATCTTAAATATAGTTGGAAAGAAGTAAAAGAAAAAAAATTAGGTGGAGGGAAAAATTGATTGTCAATGGAGTAACAACTGAGGTCTCAGAAAATCCTAAGAGAAGCAGCATCTCAAACAGGGAGAAAGGACCTGTGCCTTCATCAATACAGATTGGCTACAGGCTACCAGTGCAAGAGAAAAGAGAGGCAATTTTGAGAAAATTATTCCCCGAGGCTAAGGGGATCACAGTGAGGGAGGCAGCTGGGATCTATCAGCAGCCACCGTTCTCAACAACTGCGAGGTGGCTGCCCAGCTCCGATAAGAGAATCCAGGCAGAATAGCACAATGTCCATGATGTAACTGATTTAACTACATCTCGGCTTCACATTTCAACTTAGTCCCTGCTCTGTCGGGGAGGTTCTCCCCATCCTCGTCCCCTGCCATGTACCACACGCTGCCAAATTAGGTCACATTTCTTTTTTCTATATACATGATCTTAGACTCCTGAAGCGTTCCTCTTAGAATTGTTTACTGGTATGATCATTGGATTAAGGGCTCTCCATGAAATTGTAAGCTTTTAAAGAAATAGAGCATGGCACATTTCTTCATCACTGTACCTCCCATACTTAGCACAGTGCCTATCATGTGTTAGTGCTCATGCAATATTTATTTGTGTTAATAGTACATTAATGAACTGCTACTACCACAGAAGCTGCTCCCTGTAATAACGGCATCACTATATGGTTCCACAGCAGTTAGAGAAGCTACATTTGAAGAAATTTCTAAAGGACATTTACACACTCGAAGCTAGTCTAAAGATGGTAGGTTCTTAAATTCAGCAAAATAACCTGATAATCCAATAGTTCATAATAGTAGTGGGTTATTGGCAGAATTAGCAACTGTCAGAAATTGTTGACTTGAGCCTTTTACAGCTCAGCATATGAATATGGCTTTACTTTTTATACCTTGTGGTTATACTTTCGTGCTGGACGGTTAAACCAAATTAAAGCAAGATATACGTATGCTTAAAAATGTAATTTTTGGGCTAGCCAAATAGCTCAGCAGATTAAAGTAAGCACAGGGGCGGGGAGTTCAATCCCCAGGCCTGCCATGCCAGCCCCACCCCAGGACATGCTGCGATGGGAATTGGGACGGGGTGTTGTGTTTTGCGCCTATAATCCCAGTTCTTGGCAGGCTGTAAACAGGCAGATCACTGGTTTGCAGCATGTTACGAACTGCATATGAAGCTGTCTATTTTCTGGTTTGCACTTCATGGTGATGATAAGTAGGTCCCTGACTCTTCTTGATGGATGATTCAGTATTTACTTCATGGGATACAAAGAAGTTTGGAAAGTTTGATTTATTCTATAAGGACCTCAGTATGTCTCATAAGGTTCATATTTCCATTTTAATGTTTTCTCTGAGAGACAAATCTTGCCATCTGGTGTTTATGAGATATGCATTTCCAGAACCATTATTCCAAGAAAAGAATCTGTGCTTATCTCAGATAAAGGTAAGAGATCTGTGCATAGAACATTTGTTTGAACAGTCAATATTATGCTTTGTCACCCTGAATTAAATGGTCACGTTTAAAGATTAGTGTAGCTACTAAGGATAGCTAAAGGTAATTGGTAGGGGAAACCAGCCAAATGGACCTGCAAAGTATTCTGTTATATAACATGCTAGCTCACATTGCAAATAGTATTAATTCGTGTTGAGTTCTTTTTTTTTAATGTATCAGTTATTTAATTAGGTTCTTAGTAAGAAATTTACAACACTAATTTATGAGGATAAACTTCAATTGTCAGAGCAAAAACATATTGCAGGTAGCCCTGGAGCTGAGGAACAGCTTTGATTTTTGCTAAAATCTGTGAGTCCACCATTTTCTGATCCATCTTGAGCTGTTCTGAAATCTGGTATTTCTCTTTCTCAGTGTCAAAAATCTCACCCTACTGGTGTCTGAATTTCCACAGCCCACTTAGAGGCTAATTGGTAACAGTACTGAATTATGTCAGAACCATACATGTCTTGGCACTGCTGGGAGTAGCACTGTATGTTTGAGCTACTAGTCTCTGCTTCAATAAATTGGAGGAAAATAAGAACATCTGTGCATATTTTTAACCTGAACAATTGTCACTTTCCATCGTTCTTTCATTGCTTTTCTATTTTCTTTTCTCTCATACCCTGCAGTGTATGATTTTCACTACCCTCTCTTAAGTTAATGATGTTGTTAAGTCCTGTGTGATGCGCTACTATTCCCACACCTCTGCTATTTCAGGTATTCCTTCACTTCTTTGTGTTTGAACAGTAGCAGTGGCTCACTGAGTGATGGCATATTCCTATTTTCCTATCTTTCCAAACTCTCTAGAGAAAAGAGAACTTGAAGAAGTTTGTGGCTCTGTGGCTGCCACCAATAAACTTTCTCGCACTCCAGAGTTGATGTGTAGCTATGAGTACAGCCACAGCACGTGAGATGGCAAAAAATGAAATGCTTAGTGCATTATCAAAATTACTCGTCGCCTAGTTTGCGTTTTCAAGCAACAACTAAAAAAACTGCACAGAGCCTATAATTTTCCTTTGTTTTATGACATTAATGGGTTTCTTGGTCTGTAAACAGCTTTCCTTACTTAATCAAACCACCCAATTCAATAGAAATCACCCTACTTTGACTGTTGATACTCCAGAAGTACCAGCAGAATTTGCCACTGCTTAAATGGCTATGTGTGTTAATTTATTCAGTAGTTGTTTTCATAGCACAGAGCATTGCTTATTTATTCCAAAATAAAAACAGATGGCATGCTCTCTTCTACCTCAGGCCATTCTAACTGTTTTTGTTGATTGTATACAAGTTATTTGCAAATAGCTTTTTCTTTTTAAGGAAAAAAATATATAGTGAAGGTGTCCAAAAGCCTGTAAGTCATTGTGAGAATTTAACTTACTTCAATGAACTGGTATGATTGGACCCAGAGGGAGGGTGGGCCTAGAAAATCCCAAGGAGGAGTGTCTCTGCCAGTTATGTAATTAAGTTCCTGAATTAAACTTCATCACATTTTCATACCAATTTAAAGTAATGAAGGCTGAGGAGATAGCTCAGTGGTCTAAGTGCCTGGTTGACAAGTACAAGGACCAGGGATCGATCCCAGGTACTACATGCCATGCTGGCCCTAACTGGCCACTGAAATCAGGTGTGGTGGTGTACACTTGTAATCCCAGCACCAGCAAGACTGAGACAGGAGAACCACTACAAGTCCAAGCTGCACAGTGGGACTCTATACCACATAAATAAAAAGATCAAAAAACTAAAATAAAATAATGAGGAATTTCACAAGACTTAATGACACATAGTGGATGCTTTTAATATACCTACTTCTGAACCTGAGGAAGAGAACCTAGCACTATGGAAAATAAATGTAACTGATTCCTTGTCTTTCAAGTGAGTTTTTAAAAGGATTGATTGTAAATGACAACAATGATTTTAACAGTATGTATTTAAAGAGAAATAACATACGAGTAGTTAAGAGAATCTTGTTGCTGCCGGAGATGTGATTGATTTGACAGGAATAATCTGAGTGTCAGCCTCCTTCGTGAGTGGAGGGCACACATAACTACCTCATCAAGGGTAGAACTGTATGCTCACTGAAAAATTAACTATTTTAAACTAGGTTCCAGGGGGACTTTTGGGTTAGCTCAGTGGTTAAACAGCCTTTGAGGGCAAGCCCAGTCAGGCAGAGGGAACAGTGGTTCGATATCCACTCCCACCCTCAAGACAGCCTGAACCTGCCAAAAAAACTAAGTTCTGTAGTCTGTGTTTCCATGACAATTCTGCATCCAAACCCTCGTGAGCTGTTATCTTTGTAATGGTTTTGTTGGAAACTTATAACCAGTGTTTTATCTCACTTGGATCTATACTGTAGCATTCAAATAATTATTTCTAAAATATACTGCCACCTTATGATTTTTAATAAAAGGTAATGATAACTTGTAGTTTCCTGATACTTCCCTTAGGCATGGCATGAGTTAATAATAAAAAATTCCAAATGACCTAATTTTCTTCAAAACCAATAGTCAGCTAATTCCAAAATTGGCTCATTTAGGTCTGTTTTTACTTCTTTAAGAGTTAGAAATAACAGTGTGAGCTTGTTTAGTAACAGCTCGATTCCACCAAGCTTCACATTAAGTATCAAAAAGACTAGAGTTCCTTCTGGTGATTTTTTTTTTTTCCAGGACGGGGCTCAAACCTTACACTTACCAGGCAGGCACGTGTGCCATGGAGCTATCTCCCCAGCCCCCTTTCTGGTGATTTCTGAGGACATATCCTTCAGTTCAACTCTCAGAGCACCACAAATGTGCATCAGTCTCAATGTTACTCTCACCATGAATTGATTGTGAGCTTCAAGGCATCAAAAATAGCACAATCACTTTGGAAAGCAGCTTGGAAGTTCCTCAGACAGTTAAACACAAAGTTACCATATGACAACACAATTCCATGTCTAGGTACATAAGAAAAACTATGTTAATCCACCATGTACACAAAACTATGTCCGCAAAAATTATATATGAACATTTATAACAGCATTATTTATAATAATGGTATAATAAAAATAAATTTAATGTTCCTAAACTAGATGTCTTAGTTAATTTTTACTCATTGCTGGGACAAATATCCAACACTCAACATGAAGGAAGGAAAAGTTTCTTTAGCTCACAGTCTGTGGAGGGTTCAGTCCATATTCGGCTGGCCCAAGGCTGAGTGGAACAGGGCAGACAGCATCCAATTCATGGCAGTGGAACAGCAATAAAATGGTGGCAGAGGTAGCCAACCAAACAGGGCAGCAGAGCAACAGATTAGTCTATCTCTGTCTCTCTTTATATTCCAATCAGGCTCTCTGCCTTAGGATATCCGCCCTAGACTGCACCCACAGTCTCAGCTGTACTCAGACCGGTAATCCCATCAGTACTAAAACACACTCCCAGGGATCATGAATCAAGCCTCAATCTATAGAAGCTACACCCCATGATTGCATGAGGCTTTGGGGGACAACTAGACATAAACCATAACACTAGAAAAGGAACACAATATGATACAGCATACAATAGAATATTATTCTTATATTTAAAAACTGTAGTATTGTTGCAATTAACAACATAAATGAACCTACAAAGCACTGCTATGAGAAAGATCACAATCACAAAAGAGCACATACAGCATGAGTCTGTTCATATGAAATGTCTGTAATAGGTGGCTCTACAGGGACAGAAGATAGATGCGTGCTTACTTAGATATTAAAGGAGAAAGTAGGTAGGTGAGTGCTAAGAGCTATGAGTTTATTTTGAAGATGGCACAAATTATCTAAGTTTGTCTTTTTGTCTTAGGGATCTATTTACATTAATTATTGAATCTTACTTCCAGTTTTCTAGGTTTAATCTAATATTAATTGAATCAATATTTGTTTGATGCTCAATACTACATACAAAAATATCACTGAAGCATATGTTTAAGTTGAACAAATTTTATTTCTATCTCAATACAGAGATAAAAGTGGATCTTTATTATTCATTGTGCTTATTGTGAATCAAGCATTATATTAAAATGTTTAAGCATATAAAATTGTTTAATTCATGGAACAGTGCTTTTATAGATGAGGAAATAAAAAATGGAGATCATAAATTAGTAGACTAATTATATTTTACTCTACAAATGTTAAGCTACATAATGTGATCAATAGGTTGCTAATTAAAATAAATCAGTTGTTTGATTTATGTACCACAAACGAGAATAGCTTTCAAAGTAAATATACATGGTGCTAAGCCATTACAACTGCAAATACAATAAACCTCACTCAATTGAGTTTCTGTTAGACATCGTCTACCTGACCAGTATAGTTTAAGAGGTATAATTTTCACTTAAATGACCTTTCCATTTTAATTTTTTCAAATATCTGTTCTTTAGAAAATATATTTACAGTTTCTTTTTACACAAGGGCAATATAATGGAAAAAATCAAAGAAATAATTAAGAACGACATAAAACACAAGGTTTCAATCTATCAAATATTCTCATAGTGCCAGTTATAGCTGTAGCCATGAAAAGTTGCCATACCTTTCACTTGATGATGGCAAAGTATAGAACAACAACAACAACAAAAGAAAAGAATCTAAAATACTATTATTTTGCTCTCTCAGCTAAAGATTTCCCATATTCTAATTCGGTGAAGATGCTTTACATATTTGCATATGTGTTTTTCACAATAATCTCACTTGAAAGACAGATGAACTCCATTTTAGGCAAACTGAATGTCACATAGAAATTAGAAATATCTGAATTTAGCACTTGTGGTGTGTTGTTACAAAGACATGACCTTCTCCGTGAGGCTATAATTCCATGCAGTATATTGATTTCTAAAAGTAAATGCAAAGCTTGAAATTACCATATGTATAACCTGCTAGCAACTCTAAATGAGAGAAAAAGACAATTCATTATTCTTTATGAATTTCAAAATGCGTACTACAGTTTAGCTATTTCTCCCATATAACATTTTCTTCCACAAATACTCTTATTAGCCAATAAGGCAGGACTTCTGGGTATTTCCATAAACATCCTATGTCAGCAGAGATGAAATCTAAACACACTAAGACTTACAACAGTAATACTGCGTTGCTGACTTTTACTCATACAGATTTTTGTTGATGACAGTGCAAAATGCCTCCATCTTCAGATATCATCATTATAATTTCTGTGATAAAATTGGTAAGCACAGCCCTTAACTTTGAAATCAACTGCTAAAAAGTTCATTCAATTACTTCTGTTTTCCACTAGCAGCTTGTTATAACATGATAATCATTATCCTGTACATTACCAAAATCATTATCACTCAGAAAACTGAAACACCTGCTTAGGCAAAGCACACGACTGGAGTTGGATCCCCAGAACCATGTGCTACGCTCTGCTTGCCCCCAGCACACACTGAGACAGCCATTGAGACTGGGAGTGCTGACATACACCTGTAGTCCCAGTACTTTCGAGGCTGAAAGGTTTTTGTTTTTTGGCTGGCTCAGGCTGCCTTAAGGATGGGTGTGGGGATCGGTCCACCATCCCCTGTGCCTGACTAGGATTGCCAGCACAGGCGTTTAAACCACTGAGCTAACCAGAAAGCCCCCCTGCTAGTGAGGCTGAAAACGAGAATCACCACAAGTCTGATCTGTGTAGTGAGACCTTGTAAACCTTAAACTAAAGACATAAAAAAGAAAGAAAGCACAATAGCAAAATTGAACAATAGCATTATTTTACATCTTATTTGCTTCTTAACCTACTCAAAAATGAATTATTTATATTCCCTTAACACTAGTGTATCAAGTTACTTTGAACCTCTCTTCAGTCTGTCTTCTCAAAATGGATACTTGATATCTTTATCTGTGTTTCAATGGGATATCTTAACAGTACCTGAAAATTGTGAATTCTAGAAATTTAAAGTGAAGTAGACACTGTGTGTGGTACACACCTATAATTCCAACCCTTAGAAGGCTGAGCAAGAAGATCACCATAAGTTCGAAGACAGCCTGGGCTACACAATGAGTTCGTGGCCCATCTAAATTATATAGAGATACGCTTCCTCAAAAAATAAAGTAAAATGCACAGTATTATATTTTATTTTAATTGTTTAGATATCTAAAAAACTCTCAAGCTTCAAAACTTCAAAGTGTTTAAAATTAATGTTATTGTTTTCCTTAATCACAATCATTGTCTCCTTCTCAATATTTGTGTGGGTTTAGATTGAGTATGAGGGAAGGGAATCAAGTGAAGAATAAATATTTTAGGGGCTGGGGAGATAGCTCAGTAGAATAAGCCCCTGCCTTGCAAGAATAAATATTGTAGCGCTGATATGATAAAAAAAATAAGTCGTTCAACTGGTACACATATGAACAACTTATGAACTTAGCTTATGAACACCCTCAAAATTATAAACACAAGCATGAGGTGATATACAGGAGTAGAGGTTAGTAGGGTACAAGACTTTATAATCTGCAAATCTAGTACAAAGATATAAGATTGTTGTTGCAATATCCAGAAGCCCACCTATGCTTCTTACAAGATTCTGCATAAGTTTAATCATTCTATGCTTTATTTTCCTTGTTTATAGTGAGCTAATGCTCGCAGTTTTGACTGCTTTTATAGGTTACAATTCTGAGAAGCTTCCTCATTTGTAAGTCTTAGGCAGTGTGCAATAATTTTGGAAAACACTTCCTAGAAGTAGAGATCATATAAATAAACTTTTTCTAAAATACTTGTATTGGAAAAAATTAAAATTAGAGGAACAACGTTATTTTATACTATGTTATTACTTAGATTTAATCTCTAACCAATTATAAATATTTCAAATTATGGGTGATTATTTCATTTTGTTTTACGATACTCATTATATTTCACCCTAAATCATTTTGTTGTAGAGGAAATGAGCTGATTTTATTCACTAAGTTTATGCATGCACATGAGGAAATAGAGACAAAAAAGAGTGCAAAAGATAAAGCATTTATCAATCTCCTAATTTAGATATGGTCTTCCCTGTATATTTACCAAGTAAAGGAGGAGTCATAAGGAAAAAGCAATACAAGACGCAATTAAGAGATTATGTATGTAGGGGCTTAGGTAAGTTTTACAAGGGAGATATTTAAGGAAAAAAATCAATTATTTTTTCTGCATCTTAGTATTATGTTTTTTTTTTCTCTCTCTCTCTCTCTCTCTCTTTTTGAGACAGGGTCTCACTATGCAGTTCAGGCTGGCCTTGTGCTCACTTTTGTAGCCCAGGCTGGTCTCAAACTCTCACCAATCCTCCTGCCTCACCCTCCCAAGCACTGGGATTACAGGCGTGCACCACCACACCCGGCTCAAAAAGCTCTTTTTTTTTTTTTTTTTTGCGTGGGACCAGGGTTTGAACTCATGACTTTGCACTTGCCAGGCAGGCACCTGTGCCACGGAGCTATCTCCCCAGCCCCACAGTATTATGTTTAAGTAGAATATAATGTTGGGCCAGCAAGATAGCTCAGGGGTCTAAGTGCCTGCTTAGGCAAGGGTAGGGACCAGGATTTGACACTCAGCTCTACATGCTGTGCCAGCACTGTCTTCAGATGCGCTGAGCCTGCCACTAAGACCTGGTGTGGTGGTGCAGGCTTGTAATCCCAGTGCTGGAGAGGCTAAAAACTCATAATGGTCATTATGAGTCCCGTGAGCTGCATGGCAAGATCATCTACCAAATAAATAAGTAAATACATATACACATACATACATACATACATACATACATACATTTAAAAAATGTAATTTTTTTAAATGAAATCTAGATCTTTTGTTGGGACTTAGGTTCTTCCAAGGACAGCACCATATCATCCACAGCTAATGATAATTTGAATTTTGAGTTAATTCTTTCCTATTCTTTACTTTATTTTTTTTCTCTTGCCTAGTAGCTCTGGCTGAGATTTCAAGTACTGTATTAAACAGGAGGGATGATGATCCACGTGTTTTCCTTTCCTTGATTTTGGAGGAGGAGCTTTGTTCTCATTTCCCCACTCTGTGTACTGGTGGCTGGGGATTTATTAGTTGGTTTTCATTAAGTTAAGATTATTTTATACCTACTTTTGTCAGGGCTTTTGTTAAGAAGGAATTTTGAATATTTTTTACTTTATTTTCTGCATCTTGAGATGACTAATTTTTATCTTTAGTTTTACTTGAATAGTGGTGCTATGTTTATTGATTTGAATATCTTCAACTTTCACCCCTATAATGAAAGCAGTTGGCCATTACGAGTAATCTTTGTAAGATGTTGCCGAGATTCAGTTCTGAAAGAATTTCACTGATGATTCTGCATCAATGAATGCCAAGGTTATTCATTTTCTTTCTTATTTAGACTTTCTTCATCCTGTTCAAGTAGCAAGAATGCACTGGCTTAACAGAGTGAGTTAGAAAGTGTCCTTTCATTTGACTTTTAAGAATAGTTTGGGGAGTATTGTCATTATGTGATTCTCTGTTAAAGTTCTGGTAAAATTTAATAGTGAATTTGCCCTAAGGTAGCCTTAATGGGAGAAATTTTATTACTGCTTCAATCTAGTTGCTTGTTATTAATAAAATGAAGGATTTTTAATATCCTCTTGGTTGAATTTTGGAGATATATATATATATATATATATATATACATATATACATATATATATATGTATATATATGTATATATATATATACATATATATACATATATATATCCATTTTTTCTAGATTTTCCAGTTTGTTGGAATATAACTTTTCTAAAAACAATTGCTACTGATCCTATTGATTTAGTAGTACCTAGTGCAGTATATCCCTTTGGATCTTGAGTGTATTAATTTTGGTCTTTTCTCTTTTAGTTATTTTCACTAAAAGTTTGTAAAGCTTATCTTTTATAAAAATTTCTGTTTCACTGATCTATTCCATTGCTCTTTTAATTTCTAAATCATTCATTTTAGGTCTGATCTTTATTTTTTGTCTACTATTTTCAATTTGACTTGTTCTAGTTTCCCTTTCTTAAAGAGACATTTGGGTAGAAATTTAAAAGGGTACATTCAAAGAAATAGAGTACTGTCCTTCAGGAGTGTGGTGCTGAAAATATTCATGTCCTTGGCGGTGAAATTCTATAGAATCTGAGAGTCGACTGGAAGTTCCATCTCAGACTTGCTTTATGGCAAAAACAATGGCCCACTCACAGAAAAGTAACAGTTTATTTTGCAGCTGAAAGCCATAAGCTCCACCAATAGCTTTTAAGGGGGATGAATGATCTAATGTACCTTGCCTAAAAATGTTATTTAAATATTTTTGTTTCTGTAATACTTTTAAATACACAATTAAGTTATTTACTACATCAGTTTCTAAAACTATAAAATGTGTTTCATATCATCAAACTAAATTCAAGAAGAGAACTGGGATGCAGAGAAAAATTTTTATACTGCAATCTAGGCTCCATGAAGACCTAGCATGCCGTTATACTAGCCACAGCAGTCACATCATCTAGAAGAGTATCTAGCATACAATAGATCTTTGTTATTTGCATGTTACATTTATTTACATGCATATGAACAATTCCTATTCAGGTACAGTAAAACTGCATGTGCTTAGGACATGTCAACTCAAATTAAAGGTATTCTAATTAGAGAGACTGGAATTTATGAAAGAATTCTGAAAACAGCATTTAAAAAGCAAATAAAAAGGCAAATATTGACTTTTTAAAAATAATGGACTGAGGAGCTTCAGAGACTTTTAGCATCTCTATGTAAAATGTTTCCGTTACAAATGCACCTTCAATTAAACTGAAGTCAAGTGATTCTATTTGGCAAAAGTTTCTTTCAAGTACTCCTCATAATTATAGAAGATATTTAGAATTAAAATAGTCTACTGAACCAGCATCTCTAATTTAGATTGACCTTTCCAAAAATAATTAATTATTCACATTTTGCTTATGAGCTGTTTTAATATGTCATTTATCCTCTCACTGTCCTATGATAAACCAGGAAACACAGGTACAGTCTGAGTTGAACTATGTTTAATAATCCAAAAGGAAATCTTTGATCTATTTTACAAGATGTTCAAGGATAGAAGACAGGAGTAAAGCACAATGTAGTAAGCATACTGAAGTGCTGTCCAAAGCAGGACAGCCTCACTCAGTGTCAGGACTGTCCATGTGAAGCACTGTTCCCACTTAAGAATGCATGGTGAAAGACCAGGCCATGACTCCAAGAGGCTTGTTGTTTTAGTCTGCCTAGCATCAATGCCTCCTTCTCTTGCAACAGTTTCTATTCCACTTTGAGATTCTTTGTTCCTAGTTTGAGTCCACAGAAAAGTTCAATTCCCCTCCTGCAAGATGAAAATAACTTTAGACTAATTTATGTCACTGAGCTCTCTCCCTAGAATTTGAATCTGAAGCTAATAATAGAGAAAAGAAAAATAGATTTCTGATCTTCCCAGTGGAAATCCTTAAACAGGGACTAAGATGGTAACACTGTTACAGTCCCAGACCTGTTCCATCTTTCTTTTTTGAAGTTCGTACTTCTTCTCCTCTTGCACTTTAAGTTGCTTCATACATCTCTTTATGTTTTCCAGCCTATGCTTTGTAGTACACACAAAAAGCCTCATCACAAAATGTGTTCCTAGAAAATTGATTAATTTAGAAGCAATTTTATGCAATAGCTAAGATTCCAAGCCTGAACTTTTCTACTAGCTTTTGTGGGTTCCAAGAAGCCTAGTTTGTATGGAGATGTTAGTTGATCGAGATTTGATCCAAGAGACAAAGCACAAAAATGTAGTACTCTTTCAAACATTAGGGAGAAATTATCGCCAAACATAAGAGAAAGATAAATCTTTTTAAAGAGGGCAATTAAATTCTGCATTAAAACCTAAAAAGATACCACTAGTAATCCTGAGTATTTTAGGAATACTAAGAAAGACACAATAAAAGAATCTAAACTGATGGAGAACAAAAGAGGAAAGGAAATGGTATACAGTACTTACTATGCAGTTATAAGTCATTCCAATAATAATCCAAACTCAGAGTAAGTCAAGAGCAAAGACCTGAGTAAACATTGGAGGTGATAAAACTTATTAACTAAAATATTGATTGGAAACAGTTGAGCCAACTGAATTTCCAGCTGGTGGTAGAAATATTGGCTCTGGGGTTAATAACTCATGAAAAAGTAGTTTTAAAGGTGCTCTTTGAGTTCATGTAAAGACTACAGAGAAATTTTATATAAATTCTTCCCAGATTTAAACCAAGATGAAAAAAAAAGTGTAAGAAATACAATTCTGACAAGGAGGCCCTTGAACAATAAGATATTTCAATAAAAAGATATATGATCACTTTCTATGGCTTAAATCCTTGTTGTATCAAGTTGATTCAGCTAAAAATGAAAGATAGCCATAACAGTAAAATTTAAGAATTTCAAAAATAAAAAAGTCCCAAACTTCCAGGGGGAAAATAGATCTGTACAAAAGAATGATTATTATAAATCAACAGACATTCATTAATCACATTAGTAAATAGAAGGAAAAACACATTTTAAATTCTGAGATTAAATATTTAATGTAAAATTCAATATACAGAGGTAAAAATAACCAGCACAGAAGTACAAGAAAAATAATTCCAATTTATTTTTTTTATTTTACAAATATCAGTTGAATACTTATTATATTCTAAGTAGTCTGTGAGGTCTTAGAAATATATGCATAAACAAAATGTATATAATTTCCTACCTTAGCAAAGCTTAAGTTCTAGTAGCAAACAATGAACAAGTTGAGAGAAATATATAGTATATTGCATAGCTGTTTGAGGTACTCTGGGACTCAACAAACTTACCTCAGACCTAAATGACATGGCTCTTTCTCATGTTCATGGATTCTCTGGGTCAGGAGTTTAAACTGGGCATAATACAGCTCAGACATGCTCTGTGATGTCTGAGTCTGAAACTAAAAGCGATCTAGAGACCAGATGCCCCAAAAGCTTCCTCATCCAGTCTGAGAATCACAAGTGGCTGTCTGTTCTGACATTAGCTGGGCATTCACCAGCTAGTAACCTTTCTGTCTGGTCTTCACATATTTTCATTTTCTTCCATGTTCATTGGTCTCATCACATAGTATCTTCTAGCTATTACACTTGGCATACTGAGTGTTTTAAATGGAATGAAACTGAGAAAACTATGGAAATAGGAAAGTCACCCTGAGCTTTTGTCTAATATTTTCCACTGAAGCAGGCTATTTTTTATTTATGTCTTTAAAAACAGCATAAATTAGAATTAAAACAGAAAAAAATTACAATTGATATAGATTTTCACTTATCAAGTAATGTGAAGTTCAAAGTATTCGTTGTAATACACGGTGTTGTCTTCCAACAAATTATTCATATTACCATATGTATGTATGTAAAATTGGAAGAGGAAAGAAAAAAAAGAGAAATGTATAAGAAAATATGAACATATTATTGTAACTGTCCTACTAACCTATTTTGAAACTGTTTCATTGCTATTTTATCTTTTTCTCCCCCTCCTGTTTTTCTCCTCAACTCAGTCAAAATGTATCAAAGATCTAAATATTAAAACAGAAACACTAAATCTTCTAGAGGAAAATGTGGGGAGAAATTTTAAAGATATAAGGGTAGGTAGAAAGTTCATGAACAAAAACCAAACTGCACGGGAAATACTTCAAATAATCAATAACTTGGTTCTCATCTTTTTCAATAGTTTCTATACTTAAAAGCAAATCTCCAACAGAGTAAAAAGAAAACAAACACAATGGGAAACAAATTATATCTGAGTGTCCCTTAGAAAAAGGCCGGTTATCTAGGCATACAAAAAATTAAATGTCAGGCCCCCCAAGTTCAAAGATCTAATCCAAAAATGGGCATCTAGACTGGACATGGTGGCTTATGCCTATAATCCTAGTGCTTGGAAGTCTGAAAACAGGAGGAACACTACAAATCCGCTCTACATAGTAAGACTCTATAGACCCTGTAGACCCTGTCCTAAGTACAAAAAGGGAAGGGGCATTTGGAATGAATATACACTTCTCAGGGGAAGAAATGCAAATGGCAAGTAAATATATGAAAAAATATCAATATCATTGGTTATTTGAGAAATGCAAAATCAGAACAACACTGAAATCCCACCTCACCGCAGAAAGAATGGCTAATATCAAGAAGTCATCCAATAACAAATGCTGGAAAGGTTGTGCAGAAAAGGAATACTTCTCCACTGTTGGTGAGAATACAGACTGGTACAACCACTATGAAAATCAGTGTAGAGATCCCTTTAAAAGTTAGAATTGGAGGTCCCATTCAAGCCAGCTATTCCTACCCTGAGTATTTTTCCAGACAAACTGAAAACCTCATACCGTAGTGACGTATCTGTACCCGTGTTTATAGCAGCACAATTTGTCATAGCTAAATCCTAGAAGTGACCCAGATGCTCATCAACTGAAGAATGCATAAGGAAAAGGTGGTATTTTTGCACAATATTAATCTATAAAACAGGACACATTTGAGTTTTTTTCTTGATAAATGGATGCACCTAGAGAACATACTCTTAAGTGAAATAAATCGAACCCACATGTGCAAACATTATATAGTCTCCTTAGTGTGAGAGCCTAAATAACCCTCTTCCTTAACTCTTCTTTAATTAGATAATAAAAGTTTCATTCCAAAGGGCCCTGCATCTTTTATATTTGAAGACCACTAAAAATTTTAACGAACAGACGGTGAAGTTCCCCCATACTTCCCTACCATTAGATTATACTCTTGTCTTCTGCTGTAGAAGCAAACAGTCTGCCAACCATTAGTCCGAGGCTGATTTTAGGTAGGAAGTCCTTCCTTACACTATAAGATTTGTTTGATAAGGTGGCTTTCACAGGCCAAAGACAGTGCTTGAGAGTTTTGCTTGTAGTTTTGCATCCACAGACAAGTAGTTTCCCTATGTATCTCCATTTCAAATAAAATTTATATTAATTAAATGTCATATATTAATTTTATGTTTATAATTTTATATTGTGCTACATAATTATAATATGAAATTTATATTAAGCAAATATTATTTTACATTTTTAGTATATCTTTTGTTGTAGGGGTACCAATCAAGATCTCTCAAGCATTGTCTTTGGCCTGTGAAAACTACTTACCAAACAGGCCTTAGAGTGCCCGGAAGGAATTTGTACCTAAAATTAGCCTCGGACGAATAATTGGCAGACTGTCTTCTCTGCTTCTACATGAGGAAACTCTATTGTCATTTAACTGGAGAAATTTCTGTAGAATCAGACTGAAGACAGCTACAATTTTGCTAAAATCATGTATTCTGAATATTCTTCCCTTGTATCTCCTACTTTAATCATCTGCTTGCATAATTTTCCTGACAGCACTTCCTCAATAAATCATTGTCCTGAGAATGCCTGTCTCAGCTCCATTTAAAAAATTTGCCCTAAGGTTGTTGCTACAAGAAGTGGCCATGAAGAGCAGACACTAAGCACAATGTCCTATATTTGAGTCATTTCACAGATTAAAGGCAATGACACATGCACTGCTGTAGGAATGTGATTACGATTGCCTCCTAATATGCTGCAGCAGTGAATGACAAGATGCTGCCCGGGGCGCTCTAGGATACAGCACGAGTGGAAGCAGGTACAGTGGCTGCTGCAGAGGCAAAGTGTTGGCCAGTTTCAAAGAAGTATGAAAACAAAATGTACAAAGACTGCAGACCTGTGTGGCTGTTCACAGGTACTATGGATGAATTGATGAGAGAAAGATGATGGCTCAGCTTGGTTCATCACCAACTTCAACAAAAATGGAGAATCAGAAGCCACCTTCACAGGTATTAAAGAAGCTTAACTCTTATGATCAGAGAACTAAAGACATTAAAGATCAGACCTATAACAGAGTAACCTTAAAGAGGAATATATTTTTAGCCTAGAAAAATCTTTTATGCCAGCACCAGGAAGCCTAA
>PVJA010031800.1:0-24441 GCA_004027025.1 Myocastor coypus
AAGAGTAAGAAAGGATCTTTTAAAAACAACCAGAATGCAGGAAAAAATAATTCATCATCTGCAAGACGATGCGAAAATGAACAACGTGAGATTAATGGGAATCAATGAGAAAGAAGGAGTCGATACAAATGATATAAAAAGAATATGGGCAGAAGTAATAGCAGAAAACTTCCCAAATCTGAGAAAACAATCAGACATTCAGGTAACTGAAGCCTACAGAACCCCAAATAACATCAACCCAACTAAAAACATGCCAAGACATATAATAGTCAAGATAGCAGAAATCCAGCTGAAGAATAATATACTAAAAGCTGCTAGAGAAAAGAAACAGGTCACATTTAAAGGAAAACCCATCAGAATAACAGCAGATTTCTCTTCACAAACCATGAAATCAAGAAGAGCATGGAGCAGGAAGCAAACTGGCCAAGCAATGGCCGTGACTCGTGCTGAAGGCTGACACTAACAACAGTTCTACAAAGTACTGTATATGGTCCCAAACTTAATCCTAAGGGGATTTGACCCTGGAAGATACAAAAAATGAATGTTTTGTTATACAGGTCTTGCTTCAACTTGCCCTTGACCATCCAGCAAGAAAAAAAAATGCTTAATTGCAATGCATGAAACACAGAGCTAGATTGGTGAGATGAGCTTTAGGAAGCTTAGATTCAATAGCCTCCAACATTACAAGCGTCTCTGGTGGCCCACTGCAATTGCAGAACATTTGACTGTGTATGCATCTGCTTCCTCTTAGTCCAAAGAGAAGTATTTTCTTTTCGTTTTTTTTTTTTTTTTTTTTTTTTTTTTTTTTTTTTTTTTTTTTTTTTTTTTTTTTTTTTTTTAATTCTAAGCAACATCAATAGGGAGGTAGGTCAAGCCCACACACTGTACTCTGTAGAACAATTGTGAGGACAATATGCAATATGTCAACGTTCAAAAAAAAAGAAAGGGGAAAAGAAAATAAAAAGTAATGTTGACTTAAAAGTGTTAATATTTAATTGTTTGTTTGATCAATCTTATATGCCTATATGTATTAATATAAATTGATCTGATGATGAAAATATGTAATATAACCATTGTTAAATTTAAACAATAAAAAATATTAAATAAAAAAAGCTATTAGACTCTTAGATTGTACTAGAAAGAAACGACCACTTGGAGTACATGCAGATTCCTGCACATCCATGTTTATCATGGCACCTGTTGTCAAGGCAGGAAGTCAGTACAGGTGCTCAGTAGATCAGCAGATGAATCAACAGATGTGGAATATATGCACTATGGAGTATTACTTGAGCAGAGAGAAGAATGAAATCGGGTCTCTGTGCTTCACAATCATCATGTTAAAGCCCAATACACTAGACTCAGACTAGTATTGTACCTATGTTCATACATAGACCAGAAGTAAGTACATGAAAGTAGCAGAGGGAGTATTAGAGATGAGGAAGGGGTTGTGGCAGAAGAGGGTCAGAGGAGGCACAGTAGATCAGAGCCTGGGAAATGTGTTATGAAAATGTAAAAAAAAAAAAAAAATGATAATGTTCAACTCACTTGTGCTGTTTGTAATGTTTTCAAATTCTCAAATAATCTTCAGTGGTCTCTAGTGCTTCATGACCCACTGGGAAAAGTGGGGGAACCAAACCATTTTAGTTCGAGGTTTCCAGCCCCTGTGGAAGTGCTGGCATATTCATTGGTTTTGTTTGTCTACAGAGATGCTCATTCTTTGGGGGTTGTTTGGGGAATCCCTAAAGGATTCTGTAAGTTCAAAGATTACCTTGCCTATTTTAAAGTTCACTATAGGGCCCGGCAGGATGGCTCAGTGGACTAAAGCGCCTGCTTAGGAAAGCTTAAGCGGCTGCAGGGACCGCGGTTCGATCCCCGGGAACCACATGCTGCACCAGCCCTGTCCTCAGGGCAGGCTGAGCCAGCCATAAAAATAAATAAAAACAAACAAAAGAAAAAAAAAATAAAGTTCACTATAAAGATTTTTAATATTTAAAGTTTAAATATTCACAGACTAAATTATGTCCAATGCATTGTTAATAGTGACATTTAAAAACAAACATTTTATCATTTCTGAAGTAGTGAGTAAAGGGAGCAGAAAGGAGACTGGGTGAACTGGAAGACTTTCCAGGAGCACTTGAGGAAGCTGAATTGCAACTCTCACTGTGGGCACGGACACCAGTGACTTAGGTCTCTGATAACTATCTGCAGACAGCACTTTCTTTGCTGTGTTGTCATTCCTATTAGGTGCATGTTTGTCTCAGAAATTACTGTGGCTCAGTTATAGAAAACTTGCAAAAGAGTGAAATGTAACGTAAGCCCAGACATCTAAATCAAATCCAAGCAACTACATGTAGTAATCATGGTCTCCCATCAAGATTTTGAGCCTTTAAAATTTCCTTCCTGTAATATCTTCTCATTCTGCTGTGGAAAGTTGATCATGTTTGCATAAGAACACTGAAAATAATTCAGCATGATATTTAACAGCTGCGCTAAGTTCAAACACCTTCCCCTTTTCGCTGTCAGGGACTGGTAAATGAGATCACTCCTAATCTTTCCTTTCTAAATAAAGTTTTATTTTGCACTTATTGCTGTTTGTTTCACAGAACATATGCTTGTGATTGAAGGGGAAGAGCATGACCAAAAATAGCACAGCCTCCATTCTGAGTGCTTCAGAACTAGACTATGAGCTCATGGGCACATTAAACTGAAACATGTAAACCTATCAATATCTGATTACTATTGACCCGTATAATGGCGGCTTCGTGCGGTTCAAGAACTTAGCAGTTTAAAAGTTGTCTCAGTTACTCTTCTCTGGTTGCTGGGACAAATACCTGGCACCCAAAATGAAGGAAGGAAAGATTTATTCAGCTCACACTTACTGGGGAGGTTTCATTCCGTACTTGGCCAGCTCCAAGGGAGACCGGTACATGGCAGAGAGCAGAAGTTCATGGCAGTGGAACAGCAACAGTGGCAACAGGGAGAGAGTCTGTCTCTCTCATATTACACTCAGGCTCTCTGCCCCAAGTTGGGCGTAGCACTCACACCCATAATCCCAGCAGTACTAAAACCTATAATCCCAGTGGATCATGAGTTAATCTCAAACTATACAAGTCCCCACCCCATGACGGTATGAGGCTTTGGGGACAACTAAACACAAACCATAACAAAAGTATTCACACAAGAACAAGCTTGAAATCTGAAAAGCCCCCTCCCTCTCCAAAAGACAGTAGAATGATCTTATGTATACAGCCACTTTCTTTCATGCTCTCATTGGAATGAGTCCAACTATATATTTTGGACCTGCATAAGATCACTGGAAGCTACTCAAAGACACGTCCAGTAGGAAAAATTAGAGCATATAAAAAAAAAAAAAAAGAAAGAAAGAAAACTTCAAAAACCTTTATATGGAGACAGGAACGGTGGAAATCCAGGACCCACCCCCACAGGAAGGTGGCTGCTACATTTGCATCACCACTACCATGCAGTTAAGTGCTGATTTTGTTTTAAAGGATGTTTGCTTTCTCCAGCAAGGAAGCCATGGTTTCCTTGCTTAATAAAAGAGATCATTTCTGATTCTAGTTGTCCTTGGAAATCCTTTCTGTGCACAGAGCAGTGCGGACTCAAAATGCAATGTCACATTCATCAACCACTGAAGCAGTACGACCTAGTCATAAGAAACAGACTTCTGCATCAAGCACACATGAACTTCAGCTCTGTCGCCTCAGATAGATTGCACAGCTACCTAGAGCCTTGGTTTCTGTCTTAGGATGACCTTTGCTTGCAGCATGACTGGAGGGATGGGAAGTGTCTGTGGCTTTTCCTCCTCTCCCACTGGTACTGCAGCCACCTCTAGAAGATGATCCCATGTCTTTCCTTGACCTCCTTCCAGACATGGCTGAAAACCTACTGCCTGCTCCCTGAATACAGGACCATATCCAGTTAAACAGCATCCAGTAGACATCTCCTGAGCAGTCTGTACCTCCAGGGCCATGAGAACTCCTGGTATCATCACCAGCATTTATTATCTCCACACTGTCCTTCACTTCATGGAATTGTGGGCCCTAGAAGACCAGGCTACCACCTCAGCCAGGGCCTTTCCATGTACAGAGCCCCCAGTAAGCTGAACTAGATGGACAACAGGGACATCCAATAGTTCCACTAGGAAGACTTGATATAAATGGAGCTCAGAGCTTAGAAAGATGTTTGAAAGACTCAGATTTGTAGGTGGGAAAACTGAGGTGACATTTGTAACACAGCTCAATGCAGTGCTGGTTTCTAAGCAAGCAAGACCAGAGTGCTGTTTCTCTGGCTGTTGTCCAGGGCTGCTCATACTCCCACTACATGGTAAGCCTCTTTGGATCTGTTTTAAGCCTAAGGTTGTAGGCCAGTTCCCATGGTTTTGGCTCCTACTGAATCCAAAAAGTTTCCAAGTACGATTTAAGTCCCATTTTTTGTTTTGTCTACCCCACCCTCTGTGTAACTGCTCCCAGCATCTCATAAAGCAGAGATTGTGTATGTGCTGAAATGTCAGAATATTGGCTGCTGCAGAGAGATCCTACCCGAGCCCTAACCTTCTTTGAATACATACCAAAGTCTGGGCTTTTAAAGGGTTAATTAAACATTTTATTTAAACCAGGCCTTCTAGGCTTTAAAATCACATACACATTTGCTTTACTAAGAATGCTTATGGAAAGTACACTAGTTGCCCATGTTGCTTAATTATCTTTTTTTTCTTTTCTTTTCCTGTGAGCCTAAAAAAAGATTGCTAGATTAAACTGGCTTTCTTTCAAAATAGCCAACAACCTACAGTTATCATTAGTCACCCCCACCAGCGCTACAGATTAAGTGTCAGGATGTAGTATACACATTTTCGAAAGGAAAGCAGAACACTTCACATGATTTTCAGAGCACACTATAGGGAAAGTTAACAACATTGGCC
Source organism: Myocastor coypus (assembly GCA_004027025.1). NCBI lineage: Eukaryota > Metazoa > Chordata > Mammalia > Rodentia > Myocastoridae > Myocastor > Myocastor coypus. Next base: position 4,940 of record PVJA010031800.1, read on the forward strand.
TTCCCTGTATAACTATAGCTTCAGATGCAAATAGCTGTACCTAGCAATTGGGTCAGAGAAGCAACATTGTAGGTCCCAAGCTGCCTGGTTTTCCACCTCTAGTTTCCTCCTGCTTTTTGCTTTACCTGACCCTGGCTTCCCCATTCAGAGGCACATTCAGAGTCCCAGTCCTATCCATGAGTGACCACCAGGCCTGAGACAAAGTTCTAAGGCCCATCGCCATGAACTTGCATCTGGGAACCCAACCTGCCATGACTATATGTCTTAACTGCTGTCCTACAACTCACAGAGTGAGGATCTGAAAAGGAAGGAAGGAAGGAAGGAAGAAAAGAAGGAAAGAAAGAAGGAAGGAAAGAAGGAAGTCCCTCTGCAACTTAGTCAAGTTATGGTCAGCTTTCTAAGTCTCAGTTGGGGTCATAACTACTCCTGGTGCAGGAGCATCAGTTTCGTGCTCCACCCTTCTGTTAGGAGGGCTGTCTTGATGTGCACTGTTTTTCTGCACCTTCCTAGGAGCACTGTATGTCTCAGGCAAAATGAGAACAGACTGAAAAGCATTTGGGGCTAATGGACTGTGGCCTTAACTGCATCATGAGGAAGCTCTGGAACGAACTTGCACTGAGGTTACCACTGCTGCAGTATTCTAGGTAGAGAAAGAGATGCAACAATCGCTCCTTCAGTATACAAGATAGACATCACACAGATGTGTGTGTGTGTGTGTGTGTGTGTGTGTGTGTGTGTGTGTTCAATACAAGATCTCGCAAACAAACTTTTGGAGGTTTACAAATAATCTTTTTAGGTTTGCTCTAGATAACTACTAACCACCATTACATAGAGTCATATTGGAATCTCATAGGCTTTTGTTCACCTAAGATTAGTTTGTATTTCTGAAATGTCAATTTTGGGTAGGATAATATAAAGGAAGATAAAAGTTATTTTCTGTCACCAAACCAGTACCCCCAGCAAACTGTGAGTCTGTTCTCCAAACTAGATCTCAAGACTGGAACCATCCTGCCTTTGGTTTTCCAGACTTTCTGAGCTATCTCGTGTTCTTTCAATCAACTGTGTTTTTTTGTTTGTTTTTTTTTTGTCAGAATAAGTTGTTGCTTACATATGAAGAGTTCTAACCCATATTGTCCCCACTCCAGGATGTTTAGCAAGAGTTAAGGGGGATGTGTACTCCAGTACAGAGCTGATAGTACATGGATGGGCCGTAGACCAACAGCTGATTTCATGACATCAAGGAAAACAAATCCAGAGTTGTCCCCAATCTCATCCATTTTCTGGGCCCTCTGTTAGCACAAACAACTAAGCCATGATAGGTCTACAATGTTCAAGTTTTACCACTTTTATTCATTATTTCTTGCAGCCTCCCAGCCCCTATTTGGCAGGATAGAGCTGGATAGAGCTGTGCTGGGCCCATCCCCAGCTGAGGTAAACCTCAGCCAGACCTCTCTGCTTCATGGGCACATCTGGAAGAAAGGTGGAGTTAGCTCTGCCTAGGAGGTAGCTGTTCACATTTTTTAAAGAACCAAGGAAAGCTGTAGAGAAGAACTCATGAGCCCCAAAAAGGATCACAACACCCCAACAATCTAGGAAAGATCTATCACATACTGTAACCTATGCAGCCACTTTAATTCATGAGGTTTCTTTTCATGCCATCACACTTTGCGTTTCCTACAGAATTCTGCTGAACTCTTCCCCTGGGCTGATTTCACATGTGTGAGGCTTTGCCACAAGATGGTTTTGAAAGAATAAATGCATTTCACCTAACAAAACCAATTCCCATCCAGAGGAGCCAGCTCCTTCAGTGCCAGTCTTGTCAGCTAGCTGTTTCTCCAGCACCCTGGCAGCTTAATTCTCCCCCTAGCCTCTTGGCTTTACTACAGACAAACAGCTTTCACCATACAGGGAAAAAGGCTTTTCAGTGTCTCTTTAAGTGTTTTTATCCACATTACATGTCTAACATTTTTCTCATATTTATGTTACAACAGAAACAAAGAAAGAAAAGATACCAACCAAGAGTTTACACAAGTTCCTTTCTGCTGTTGATAAGAGAAGCAATTCTGTCTTACTGCAGAGACCTCCTCCAAAAACAAATACGCACTGCCCTCACTTCCTTCGGTTCTCTTTCCAAGGCTGGTGAAGGGTTACTCAGGGATATGGGCACCCTCGAGGATGCTCTAATAGTCACACTTCTATAGAATCTATCCGTGCAGCCACATAAGCCATAAGGAATCCAGTTCCCCATTTGCTCTTTAAAACAGGAAATGGAAATTACACTGGGGCCAGAAAGCCAGCATGAGGAGCTGTGTTTCCTGCTCCACGGTCCTGGCTCCAGCCAGCAGCTGCCACCTTCAAAGTCTTCCAAAAAACAAGCCTTCCACTGTAGTGTGTATGCCTAAAGCAGGACAGCCGCACCCACCAGAAGCGCTCATGGGCCAAGCGGAGACCATTGAGCCAAACTGATTCTGTAAAATTTATAAGTTGTAGAAAATAATAATTTTATTTTTTTCTTTCTCACACTTGTTTTAAATTACATCATACCTAAAATACCAAAAATAGGGTAATGATTTAAAACACATAAAATTTGTATTTTATAAATCGATTTTAAATTTCTTGCATGTATTCTATATGTGTTCTGCATTTTCAAAATCTTTAACACAGATTCCAAGACACACTCTCCCTACTGTCACCTTAATTATTTGAGATGTAGCCCTTTCCAAGTGATGTTATAACATAGTTCTACAGAAATACAAATACTCATTTGCACAGTTTTAACAGAGCTAACTATCTTCATTCACCCTAGGTCTTCAGAAAGAAACCACTCCCAATGTTGCTTTTCTAAATAATCATAAAATAGCTTCCTTGCAATTTTGTATCAGATGATAGGAGTAATTACTAACTCTGTGGTAAATTTACTTGCTTTAAAATAAAAACAGATTAGGTGGACTTTTATAAAAGTCCACAGTTAGAACTGACTGAAATCATTTTAGGTAATGTTTTCTTCAAAACTCTTATTTTTTATAATGTAACTACATTTGTTGAGCATCTCACAAAATATAGGCTATTATAAAATAAACACAGGAATCAGCACTCTGCAATATACACTGACCAAAAACAGGATCTAGCATAATATTTAAACTTTAACAAGTACACCAAAAAAGAGCAATTATACTTAGTGTTCACTAATGAGTCTACAAAGAAACCAATTTCAGTTAAAATATCTAAGTATTATGTTTTATGGGGTGACAGTTTTTTTAATTCATTTTAACTCAATCTGTAAATTTTTTTTTTCTTTTGTGGGACCGGGGTTCAAACTCATGACCTTGCACTGGCCAGGCAGCAGAATATTTGTTTTCTTAAAGTAGCACTTAATGTTGATTTCTGATTTAGAGGTGACAGAAATATTTACTGTACTGCAAGGATTTGAAAAATATAAATTGTAGTAGGCTAACCAGCCACTCTAATATGTCCACAAAATATAATCCTCAGATAATACATGAATGTTATTTTACATGGAAAAAGGGATTTTTGCAGATGTGACTAAACTAAAGACCTAACTGTAAGGATATTAGCCTGAATCAGCCCATTGGGCCCAGTGGACCTAGCTGTGGCTAGCGAAGGTTGGGAGGCCAGAGGGTGTGCAGAGAAATGGGATGTGAAAATAACTCACCACTGCCTGTTATTTGACGTGAATATGATCGTATTGATCAGATGTACACAATATATCTTCATTCCCTTTTCCCCATTCCCCCTTCACATTTCAACACTCCTCCTCTTACCATTTACAAAGCCATTGTTTAGATTTTTTTCCTCATTCTCTCTTTTTTGTATCTTTTCCCCTTCTTTCCTCCCTCCCTCCCTTACTCCTTCCCTTCCTCTCTGCTCCGTTTGACCATGTTCTTTGTATTTCCCAATATCTGTCATCCACCTTGGTCATTACTTATGCTTTTGGTTTCTTATAGAAGGGAAACAATGGGTTATCAACATAGGTATCTGATTTGTTTCATTTAAAAGTGTCCTCTTCTTGCATGTGTCCCTTGTGTTACAGGGGACAAGAAAGTAATTACAGAGCCATGAAGCAGTTTCCAAAGAATACCTTTTAAAATTTTACTTTTCCTGGTAGTCTTTTCCTTTCAACAAAGTAGCAGCCTGGTGTCTGAATGTGTGCCCCTCCCCCAAATTCACATGGTGAAATTCTAGCTCCCAAAGTGATGGCACTAGGAGGTAGGGCTTTTGAGACATGGCTAGGACCTGCAGTAAAGCTCTCATGAATCAAGTTGGCCCTTTCTTGCCCATATGTTAGTGCACGTGAGATATTCCCAGTTGCTGGATGGCTCTCCCACGTGTGATTCAGAATCTCAGGCTCCATCTATTTTACCTCACTCATCCATAGCAAGACCCTGCAAGGGTGCTGGAAAGATGGTCTAGCTGCACAATAATCATTAAGCTTGTAACCAGTGATCATTGTAACCGATTATCCCACCCTGCTAACTAAGCAGAAGAACTACCAGGCTGTCCTGCCTGCCTCTGTACCTCCTGCTTAAGTGTCATGTACAAAGCCCTAGACCATCAGAGACTGGGGTCTGAAATTTTGGGAATGATCCCTATCAGTACCTGTTGACGTAAAATAGATCTGCCTTAAAAAAAAAAAAAAAAAAAAAAGACAGACAGAAAAAAAAAAAGAAAAACTGTTTCTCATGGTGCTTCCACTTACCCACAAATGATGCAAGTTTATCCTTCTTTATGGGGGCTGAAGAGATGGTGGAGTTGTACTCCATTGCACATAAAACCACATTTTATTTATCCATTCATCCATTGATGGGAATCTGTGTTGTTCCCAGGATATGGCTGCTGTGGTGCTGCAAATATGGCATGCCTCACTGTGGTCTGATGCTTTTAATTCTCTCAGGAATATAGCTAAAAGATGAATAGCTGGGTCAAATGGAACCTCTACTTGCAGTTTTTTGGAGAACCTCCAAACCAGTTTCCATAGTACGTGCACCAATTTACACAATTTAATATTCTACTAACAGTGGGAAAGGATCCCCCTGTCCCCTAGTCTTGCCAGAGTTCACATTTGTTGGTTTCTTGATGATAGCCCTTCTTTCCAGAGTAAGATAAAACCTCAGTGTTGCTTTACTTTGCATTTCTTGAATCTCCAGTGACACAGAACATTTTTTTCATTTATTTATTTGTAGTTTTCCATTTGAAAAGTATCTGTTAATTCCAGGTAACTATTTTTTGATTGGGTCTTTAAGTATGGGGGATCTGGGGTTTTGGGGGTTTTTTTGTTTGTTTGTTTTTGTCTTATTTTGTTTTGTTTTTGGGGTTTTTTTTTAATTCTTTATATATTTTACAGTGGACATTAGTCCACTGTTATTGAGTAGTTAGTAATTTTTTTATCATTCTAGGGACTGTTTATTCATTCTGTTGAATTTTTCTGTTGTGCAAGACTTTTAGAATGATGAGATCTCAGTTGTGGATTCTTTGTACTATTTCTGTGTGACTGGGGGTTGTTCTTAAAGTCATTGCTTATCATCATGTCTTCTAGGGTTTTACCTATTCTGTCTTCCAACAGGTAATTTCTGTTTTGATATTCAGATCTTGAATCCTTTTCTATTTTAGTTTAGAGAATGGTGAAAGATGTGAGCCTATCTTTAACTTCTGACCTGTGGAAAGGCCATTTCCTCAGCACCTTTTATTAAAGAAAGCACCTTACTTCCAGTGAAGGTGTTTAGTCTGTTTGTCAAAAATAAGGAAGATAATTATGCTTGGAGTTCTTCCTGTGTCTTCTGTTCTGTTCAGGATCATTCAGAATGATATGCATGTGGCATTTCTATTTTGTTCCACTGATTTTTGGTCTGGTTTTGGGGGACTTTGGTTTTGTTTCTTTTTTGTCAGTACCAGGTACCTTGCAGTATGAGGTAGGACATTTATAGTGGTGAATTTACACATGAGGAAAGCAGAGAAAATTCAAGCAAAGTGTCTAGAAAGAGAAGAGTGAGTTAAATCCAAGGAAGGAAATTATGAAGAGTAGGGCAGAAATTAGTGCAACTGAGACTAAGAAAATAATACAAAAAATAATTAATCAAAGAGTTGGCTCTTTGAAAGATTAAGTAAAATTGGGAAACCCTTAAACAACCTCATCCAAATAAATAAATAAATAAAACAACAAAACCAAATTTATGTAATTAGGAAGAAAAAAGACAAACTCAATAGTGGATTCTACAGAAATTCAGATCATCAATATCTACTTTGAGAACTGTACTCTAATAAGATGGAAAACTTGGAATAAATGGACAGATTCCTAGATACTTATGAATTACCAAAGCTGAATAAAGAAGAAATAAAGTTCTTAATAACTCAATACTAGTCAGTGAAATAGGAGAAACAATTTTTAAAATACCAAAAGAGCTGGGGATATAGCTCAGAAGCATAAGTGTCTGCTTACCAAGCAAAGGGTTCTGAGTTCAATCCACGGTACTGATTGATCCACTCATGAATTCCATGAGAATTTTATTTTCTTTAATGCTTTTATTTTTAATTTATTTTAATGAGAAAGAAAGATAAAATTACAATGAAACAGTTTTAAAACAGGTTAGTTAGTATGACAGTTGCAATAATTAATACACTGCATATTGTTGTCTGTGCAGTAGTTATTCAGAGGACAAGATCCAGACATGACATCTTGTCTAAACAATATTAGTACAGACCTTTCTTCTCAATGAACTAAGAGAAAGTAGTTGTATGTCTATCCTAACTATCTTGTGTATACATCTCTCTCTCTGTCTCTCTGTCTCTCTGTCTCTCTGTCTCTCTGTCTCTCTCTCTCTCTCTCTCTCTCACACACACACACACACACACACACACAAAGCAGTCCTTTCTTTATATCCCCCTTTTGCATTTTCTTTTGTCAGAGATGAGTGTTCCATTGCAGTTAGAAATGCTGTATTTGGGGAAATCTTTAAAGGGCCTTTTCATACTTGATGCTAGACTAAAGATTGTAGGTACCCAGCAAAGTAACCCAATATAATCCAATAGTCCATAATAGTAGTGGGTTATCGGCAGAACTGGCAATTGCCTGAAGTTGTTGACATGAGCCTTTTACAGCTCAGCATATTAATTTAGCTTTACTTTTATACCTTGTGGTTACATTTTTCTGCTGGATGGTTAAGACCTAGTTAAAACAAGACCTATATAACTAAAAATGTAACTTTTGCTATCTGACAAGGTCAGTCAAATCCTCTCAGGATTTACCCTGGAACCATGTACAGCACCTTGTGCGTCTTTTATCAGTGTCAGCCATCTGGATGTGTCATGGACATGCTTGACCAATTTGCTTTCATGAGAATTTTAGAGAAGATCTCATGCTACTACCTCTCAAATTCTGTAATGAAATAAAAAGGGAAGCAATTCTCTCAAACTAATTCCTAAAAGCAAGCATTGCTTGTTTGATTCCAAAGCCAGAGAAGAATCAAACCAAAAGAGATAACTACAAGCCAATCTGCTTAAAGAATATAAATGCAAATATCCTCAATAAGATACTGACAGACAGAGAGCAGTAAATCATCAAGAAGTTAAATTACCATTATTTTCAGATCACGTGGTACAGATTAACAGATTACACATAAATATAGAAGATCCTCAAAATTCCATCAAAACACACCTAAAATTAATAATAAAATTTGGCAACATAGCAGGATACAAAACCAACACTCAAAACTCTATAGTATTCCTGAGCACAAATAATAAACTCACTGAGACAGAAATCAGTGAAACAAAGTAAAGACATATACATTGAAAAGGAAAAAGAGATCTCTGAAAATACTCTGAAATAGTCTGAAAAAGAGTATCAGAAAATGAAAAGATATTGCCTGTTGTTGGATAGGCAGAGCAACTGTAATCAAAATTGACTGTTTTACGGATTTAATGCAATGCCACTCAAAATACTAATATACCTCACAGAGCTAGAGAAATCATTCCTAAAATTTTTATGGTACCAGGGAGACCTAGAATAGCAAAAGCAGTTCTGGGCAACAAAGACAAGGCAGGGAGCATCTACAGTAACTGACTTAAGGTTGTACTACACAGATAGTGTGATTAAAAAAACAACAATAATAATTTGAAGATAGAAAAAAGGAAGCTCCGTTAGTTCTCCACAGCTGCTGTAACAAGTCATCGCAAATTAAGTGGCTTATAGTGGAAGTTTGTTGTCTTACATGGAAATCAAGGTGTTGTAGGGGCTGTGCTCGTCTGAATCCCACAGAATGCTAGAAAAACTCCCCTGCCTCTTCTGACTCTGGTGCTTATCAGAGAGACTTTGCATTCCTTAGCTTGCTGCCACAGCCCTTCAGTCCCCGACTCCAAGGCCCTACAGTACCCTTTTTGCGTGTGTCTATCCCTGGTTGTCCACCATGTTTGATTAAGGGCCCATTCCACTTCAGTATAATTTCAACTTAACTTATATCTTAATTACTTTTACAAAGATTTCATCTCCAAATATGGTCACTTTCACAGGCATCAGAGTTTAGAATTTGGATATATGTTTTGGAATGTAAATTTGTCAAACTTTAGTACAAGTACATTTAAATTTAGGCATTTCATTGTATATAAATCTTACATTTAAATAAACCATATATAAATATGGAGGTGTTTAGAAGAAAATTTATTGAAGAGTACAATTTACTTTGAGATGCATCCAAAACATGAAAAAGACCTGGGCCATTTCTCTACTAACCTTGGAAATCATGTGGTATTACTCATGCTATGCTCTGTGGTGGCTGTTACCAAGTTCTGTCCAGAAAGTGAACACCTAACCAGATTATCATGGAAGTTTTAGGCATGTTTTAACACCACTACACTGTATAATAAAACTTAACAAATGCAACATCAATGCAACATAAAAATGGAAAAATATAAACTGTGAGTCTGAGTTCAGTCAGTATGGGATATAGTAAAAAACACAGGCTCAAGAAGAACTGCTCTGCCACCTCTCAGCCATGCAGATTTGACCAGTCATAAAGCCTCTTCAAGCCTAATTCCTTCATCTGTCTGCTTTTCCACCCATCCATTCATGCATGCAGCCTTCTGTTCATTGTTTTAAATAGACATCTGAGGGAGTGAAAGCTGACTGCTGAGTGTCTGAGTTCCTTTCTTCCTGGACATTTCTCCATCATATATGTCTGGAGACAAAGTGTCACTCTTTACTGAAAGAGCCTAGAGCTCCTACACAGACAAGAAGCTCAGTCAATCAGCTGCATCTGCAAGCAGTGGAAAAAACTGGCTGTAGCTACAAAACTGGTGTCCAGAGCATCAGCATCCCTCATGTAAGCCACACTCTCTCAATGCTCAGGATATGGAAGGTAGCCAGGGAGTGTGAGTGACTGGACAGGTCATCATCTAGCAGGATTTGGGCTGGAATTCTTATTTTCTGGCCTCCCTTTCTTCCTAGTTTCCAAACTTTGTCTTCATCTTCTTTAGTAACTTCAAACTACCCTATATCCCTTCAAATAAGTTTTTTATTAATATAAAATAGTTTGGTAGGTGAATAGAAAGATGGATATATTGATAGGTATATGATAAAACAAGAAGGGTAAATTCTAATGATAAAAATTACGTAGTACATATAAAAGTGCTCAGTGCAAAGTTATTTTAGTTTTTCTGTATGCTTTAAATTTCTCATAATAAAATGCTGAAATCTCCCATAATCTGAATCATGCAGATAAATCCATAATCCTTAATTTGACTTATCTCACATCTTTTTATCTATGACATGGCTCATAAAATTAATATAGCATTTTTATACTTACAATGACATGTTAAACATTGTCTACCCATCATTGCTAAGTCTTCTGGAGATCTTAGAAAGAAAAACATGGGCACTTTCTAAACCATGGTTCCTATCTCCCTGGCTTCCTTCAGAATAACAAGGCAGATCTTTGCTTGGAGTAGCTAGGCAGAGAGCTTTTGGAGAGAAGACCTTTATCACTGATATTAAAAAAGGTAAATGTGGGCCGGCGCGATAGCTCGGTGGTCTAAAGCGAGCTTGCTTAGGAAAGCTTAGGTGGCAACCAGATAACCCTGACTCCTCTCAAACTCTAATCTCCATTACATCTTATAGGCACAGTTTTTGTCATATAGGAGCATGTGAACACTCAGCCCTTCCCTGGCCATGAAATAAATTCACTGTGTCTTCACACTCAGATTATGTTCCCTGACATTTACCATTTTTTTTTTTTTTATAGCTGGCTCAGGCTGCCCTGGGGGCAGGGCTGGTGCAGCATGTGGTGCCGGGGATCGAACATTGCCACCTAAGCTTTCCTAAGCAAGCTCGCTTTAGACCACCGAGCTATCGCGCCGGCCCACATTTACCTTTTTTAATATCAGTGATAAAGGTCTTCTCTCCAAAAGCTCTCTGCCTAGCTACTCCAAGCAAAGATCTGCCTTGTTATTCTGAAGGAAGCCAGGGAGATAGTTTTTTCTATGTTCCTTTTGATGCTTATCACTTGATGTACTCCTCTGTGTTCTAAACCCTGCCCATACTAATATGATGATTATTAAAATAAAAACATAGTTCCTCTATATAGTTCTAGGAAGAGCTCTTCCCAGAAGTGCCCACAAAACCCAATACCTGGGAACTTGTTTTCAGCAATACAATAGCTCTCCTTGGATTTGACTTGGTATTGAGATATAAAAACGTTTTGGAAAAACCTGGTCCTTCTATACTGTTTTCCACCTGGAGAGAAAATGAGTGTTCATTTTTACAGTTGTATATGTTTCAATTCCCAGCTTCTTGGAGAAAGAAGCAAACAATACCAAAAGTAAGGGACTCTTGCTCAGTCCTCTGTGTACAGAGTTTTCAAGACTGTTCAATGGGTAAGGGATGGGTTCACTGGTTCACAAAGATGCACTAGTATAAAAAGCTCTCACACAGTATGCTGAAGCAGGTATGGTGGTCTGTCACTCTTAACATGCTGGATAATTGTCTTTTTGTTGAATGAGAATGGAGGATGTCTCTAGACTTCCACAGGTCTAACCAGGAACAGGTGTAGAATATTAGCTTCCTCAAATACCTGGTAAGTAACTTTGAGTTCATATGAAAATGTAAGTTCTACAGAAATTCACACAAAACTAAGGGAAAGTCTTTTTTTTTTTTTTTGAGAAAAGTGTTCTAGATGTCAGGTAAAAAATGTAGTTATAAATTAGAACAGAGTATAGCACATGACAGTTTTAAACATATTTTGTAATGTGAAAAAGGAACAAGAAAATAACACAGATAAGAAGTAGAGGGGAAACTTTAAGGCATCCTGCCCCAAGCACATTTAAATTTTAATTTCATCAACAGATGACACAGGGGTATATAATGAAGTCAGTGTACAATGAATATAAATCAATACAAATTGTGTAATCAGTTCCTCTCTACTCCTTAGAATAACAAATCTGCACATGGTAGATAAAAAATGGTCACCAACTTTTTGTGATTCTTCCTGTCAAAACAAGTTTCATTGGCTACCATGTGACTGGATTTGAACAGACTGTCGTCACTGTGGCACTGTAATTTCTGAGTGGGAACCTCGAGATCTCCACACACTGCAGCTTCTGTTCATTCCCACTGGAATCCCAGCCTCCCTGTGATGAGCTCTGGGCTAGGCTCCTGGAAGCACTGTATAGCCAAGGCTAGCTGAGCCACTCTCTGTCACCATGTAAATCAACAAAGCAAGAAAACACAGTCAGTTGAGCTCAGCATACTGCCAACCCAACTTATTAAAATTTTGTTGTTAGCCAGATGTAGTGACATATACCTTTAATGTTAGTTACTCAGTGTTAGGTATGAACCCATGCAATCAGCCAGACCGGGCATTTGGACATGAGTAGAAGATTTATTGGAGGCAGCAAGCTGGCCGGCTGTCCAGTGGACCAAGATAGCAAGGAACAAGGCAAAGCACAGGGCTTTCAAGGTGTTTTTGTGAGGAGGGTGTTTGTGGGTTGGAACAGCCGAAGGAGAGCTAGTTTTGGCAAGGCCACCTAGTCTGTCGGGTGACATTCGATAGTAACAAAGGTTTTCTACCCAGGTCACAGTTGAGCAGGCCTATTCTGCAGTTTTGGAAGTGAAGACTAGGCTATAGAATGGGGAGTGTTCAGGGCAGAGTACCTGGGAAAACAAAAGAGACAGTGTTTGGGGCAAGTTGCCTGGAAAACCTTGCATCACTCAGGAGACTGAGGAAAGAGGATTGTAAGCTCCAGGTCAATATGCGCAACTTAATGAAACTCTATCTTAAAATAAAAATTTTTAGGCATCTACCCACAACCCAAAATAGAAAAACAAAAGTGTCACTGTTTAAGATGTTATGATTTAGTAAAGAGCATGTCATGATCTGTGTCTAGATGTCCCCCCACAGCCTCATGCAGTCATGTTCAAGGAGATTATGGGGCCACAGAGGAAAGGGATCAATGATGTACTGTGTGCCTAAGGAGAGTCACCTGGAAAGAAAACATTCTTTCAGGCCTTCACAGAGAGCAAACTGGCCAACCAATGGCTGTGACTCATCCAGACAGCTGAAACTGAAAAAAGTTCTACAAAACACTGTATATGGTTTCAAAGTAAATCTTGAAGGGATTTGATTGACATCATCAAATATGAAAATTACATGTTTTGTTATATAGCTCTTGTTTCAACTTGGTCTTAACCGCCCAGCAGAAAAGTTTAACCACAAGGCATACAAAGTAAAGTCAGATTAGTGTGCTGAGCTGTAAAAGCCTCAAGTCAAAAGCTTCTGACATTGTCAGTTCTACCAATAAACCACTACTATTATGGAATATTGCTGTATGTATACTACTACTTTCTCTTAGTTCATTGAGAAGAAATACTTGTACCAATAGTGTTTAGAAGAGTTATCATGTCTGTATATTGTACTCTACACAACTACTATGAAGACAACAATATACATTGTATCAATTATTGTGGCTGTCCTGTGTTTTGAAACTGTCTCAATATTATTTCTTATTAAAAATAATAGAAAAAATAATAAAAAATAATTAACACAATTTGCCATTTTCTAGGTTGTATTTGATTTTGTTTGTTATTATTATTACTGATTGTACTTCTTTAACTAAGTTGACATAATTGTTCTAATCAATATTTTTTCCTGGTATGTCAAGACTGAGATGGACTGAAGGTCATAAACAATACTACAGGCCAGATCCAATGAACCAGAGACTAGCCCAAATAGGCACCAACTTCTAAACACCAACAAAAGAAGAGGTAGGACCTTATAACAGACTCAAAACCCAAAAGCCAGCTACACTTGGAGGACATATCTGATAATTAGTTATTTCCTCAGGTCTCTTGATAATTGCAATAAAGTTGCTTACCATAAACAATTTCTAAGTATCAATACAAGAGTTAAATTTAAAAAAATAAAAAGTGAGAAGGCACAGAAGCAAGATGTAAACCAAGACCACCAGCCTACAAAGACAAACCTAAGATATAATGAGGTAGAATGATAAAAAAAAGCCATACACCTGTCCCCTCTGATGTAACAGCAGAAATAACAAAGCAGATGGAGGAATCTCTAGACACATATGATGATTACATATGACTACACATATGATGATTTGATAAAGAACATGGGTAAGGACTCTAGAGTATTTATAGATGAAAAAAGTAGAGGGGCTTTGAACGAGAATAGGAACAATTAATGCCCACCATAAGAAAGAAAATGAGATCACGAAACAGACTCAAAAATATATCCAGGACATTAAATCTATTGAAAGTATACACTGAACAGTGAATTTATATGAGGACAGAATATCGGATCTAGAAGATAAGATTGTAATGATCTTGAAAAGAATGATTTGATTAAAAAAAAATACCAATGGATCATGGAAAATCAACCCAGAAACAGTTGCTAGATGATGCAAAGAAAAATAATATAAGATTGACCAGAATCTATTAAAAGGCAGGAGATAGCACAAATGACAGGAAAAAAAATTCACAAAAGTAATGATAAAAACTTTCTAAGCATGGAAAATAAATTTGACATACATATAAGTGACGCTTGAGTGTCCCCAAGATCAAATAACTCTACCACAAGGCAAATAATAATAAAGATTTCAGAAATTCAACACAGAATTTCAGAAAAAAATATTGAAAGTTGTTAGAGTAAAGGAACAAATTGCCTATAAGGGAAAGCCCAACAGAATCACAGCAGATTTTTAACATAAACCCTTAAGTCAAGTTCTTGAAGTATTTCAAGCACTAAAAGAAAACCATCCCAAATGCCAAGTCCAAACTAAGTGTAAGATGTTTGATATTCAGAAAGACAGTGATGTTAAGCTTAAGTACCTATGTTATAGAGTAATAGTATCATGAAACTTCCCTTCTGGAGGTTTAAGAATGTAAGTTCACAGACCAAAATTAAAGAAAAAGAAGGGCTACAAGGATTGCTGTATTTGGGTCCTAGCCCTTCCAGATCCATGAGGACTCAGGACATAAGAGAACCTGTGCTGTAATATCCTATAACTCAGTGGTTTCCCAAATTTTCTGTTCAAGGAGATTATGCAACTATAGAGGAAAGGGATTGGTAATGTATAGTGTGCCTAAGGAGAGTCACCTAGAGAGAAAACATTCTCTCAGGCTTTCATAGACAGCAAACTGGTCAAGCAATGGCCGTGACTCATCCAGATGGCTGAGCCTGACAACAATTCTACAGAGCATAGTACACAGTTTCAAAGTAAATCCTGAGGGGATTTGACAGATGTTGGGAGGTACAAAAGTCACATGTTTTGTTATATAGGTCCGGCTTTAACTTGCTGTTAACCACCCAGCAGAAAAGTTTAACCATGAGGCATAAACCATAAAGCTAGATTAGTATGCTAAGCTGTGAAAGGCTTAATTCAACAACTTTCAGCATTGTCAGTTCTGACAATAATTCATTGAAATTATGGAATATTGGACTATGCATAGAACTTCTTTCTTCTAGTTCAAAGAGTACAAACTTTTTTCATCAACAATGATTAGAAAAATTATCATGTCTACATCCTGTGCTCGGTATAACTACTAAAAGGACAACAATGTGCATTGCATCAATTATTGGGAATGTACTACTAACATGTTTTTGAAAATGTTACATTGTTATTTCTTATTTATTATTGAAAAGAAAAAGAAGAAAACCATCTCCAACCCAGATTGATGTACCCACAAAACTACCTTTCAAAATTGATAAAGAATAAGGTACTTCCATTACAGAGAATACCTGAAGAAATTTATGAGCAAACCAGCACTCTGAAATGTTCTGAAGGACATTATAGAAGGTGATAGAGGAGACTACAAGCCACCAGGCAAAGCAAGCAATTAAACATAAGGGAAAGAATGGGAACTAAAAATAGGAGACTTACATGATAAAATCAATACAAAATAGTTATGATCATCAATGTTAATGATTTAACTTCCACAATAAAAAGAAGCAGAATGGATCAAGAAACAAGATTCAAGAATATGTTGCAAACAAGAAACACATTTATCTCAAAAAGAAATTCACAGACTGAAAGGCAAAAGAAGGACAACAATGTTTCATCTGACAGGAACCTGGAGAAAAAAAGCAGGGATAGCTATCTTATTTGTAGACCAAGTAAATTTCAAGCCAAGACTGATCAAGAAACAAAGAACATCACCACATCCTTGTTAAGGAACAAATCCAAGAAGAGCTAACAATGACAAATATATATCCAGGTATTAGTGCACTCAAGCAAATATTAACAAACATGAAAAATCAGATAAGCACTAATACAATGATAGTGGGGGACCTCAATATATCACTGTCACAAATAGATCAACTGGGGAAAAAAAATCAACAAGAAATATCAGAACTGAACCAAACTTCTGAGCAATTGAACTTAGTAGATGTCTACAGTGTGTTCCACTCCACAATATCAAAATATTCGTTCTTCTCTGCTGCATATGGGATATTCTCCAAAAAAGACTACATACTAATTCATAGAACATGCTTATGTAAATGCAAAGGAATTGGAATTATTCATATTACCAGACCATAGCAAAATGAAATTGAAAATCAATGCCAAAAGAAGCCATAAAAAATTCATAAACTCATGGAAATTAAATAATGTATTCCTATTTTTATTATGGTCAGCTCACCCTGCCCTGGGGGTGGTGCTAGCACAGAATGTAGTCTCAGGAATTCAAACGTGGTCCCTGCCGTTACCTAAGCTTTCCTAAGCAGACACTTTAGACTGCTGAACCATCTCACCAGCCACTATGTACTCCTGAACAACTGCATAAAATTAAAGAAAAACTTAGAAAGTTTCTATAATTAAGTGATGATGCTAATATGACAAATTCAAATTTATGGAGTGCAGAGAGAAAGCATATCTAAAAGGAATATTTAGAGCAATGAATTCCCATATCGGAAAAAGAGTGAGCTGAAATATACAATATAATATTGAACATCAAGCTTCTAGAAAAAAAGGGGCAAGTAAAACCCAAAGTTCATACAAGGGAGGAAATTAAAAGATCAGAGAAGAAATTAGTGCAATTGAGATTAAGAAAACAATACAAAGGATCAATGAATTAGAGAGTTGTTTCTTTTAAAAATTAGATAAACTCATCAAACCCTTAGACAACCTTATCAAAAATAGTAAAGAATTGCCTTGGTTCTGAATAGCCATTACCATGACTAGACTTAGGGCCCTTTGGCTCCCTATAACTATAAATATGCCTTAGTATCTTTACTTGCCATAGATTAGACTGGAAATGGTTGACTGGAATTAACTTGATGGGATTCCAATAACTTATCCATGGGATTGCAAATATAAATTTTCCAGACTGAGATGAGGGCCAGGAAGAAGAGAAATTATCATTATTTACAGGTGACATGATAGAGAACCCAAAAAAACTCTACCAGGAGTCTTGTAAATTTGCTTACCAAATTCAGCAATGTACAAAGATACAAAACCAACACCTGAACATCAGTAGCATTTTGTACCCAAAGATTTAACACCGAAAGAGAAGTTGGGAAAACATGTCTTTCATAATAACATAAAAAAGGAATCAATTCTTAAAGGATATAAAAGATTTACACAGTGAAAATTATGGTTCTCTGAGAAAAGAGATTGAGGTGGAATTGAGAAAATGGAAAACCATTTCATTCTTCTGGATAGGAAGAACCAACATTGTGAAAATGACGATAACCTCCAATCTTTTTTTTCAGATTCAATGCAATACCAATTAAAATACCATTAGTATACCAGACAGAGCTAGAGAAACCTTTATGCAAATTCATTTTGAACCAGAAGAAACCGATAATATCAAAAGCATCCTGGAAAACAAAGGAAAGGTAGGAGATATCACAATTGCTGACCTAAACTATACTTTAAAGCTACTGTGATATAATCAGCATGGTACTGGCACAGAGTCAGACCTGGGGATCAATGAAACAAAATTAGAAGATGCAGATACAACTGCAAACACACTAAGCTGCCTTTATTTTTATAAATATAAAGGGGCCAAACAGGCTCATTGGGAAAAAAAAAGATAACCTCTTTAATAAGTGGTGCTGAAAAAACTGGTTTCCACATGGCAAAGGCTAAAACTAGATTCAAGTCTGTCACCATGTACAAAGCTGCAATCAAAATAAATTTAAGATTTAAATATTGAAACAGAAACACTAAATGATCTGGAGGAAAACTGAGGTATAAATCTTAAAGAAATAAGGGTAGAGAGTTCAAGAACAAAAACCAAACTACATGAGAAATACTTCAAAGAATCAACAACTGGGATCTCATCTTTTCAAAAAATTTCTGCACTTCAAAGTACAAAGATTCAAAGCAAATCTCCAACAAAGTAAAAAAGAACTGACAAACTGGAAGAATGTATAGCCAACCTATAGTTTTTTTTCTTTTTGAATTCCTGTTCTGTTTTACTGAATGAGTCCAGATGACTCATTACACTTAAATTTTTAACATTATAATAAATCTAAACATCTGATAGAAATAAGCCAACACTAAACCTCAAAGTTGTCTTGATATTTTTTTTTAGAACATGTAAAGAATTTTTTAAAATCTCACCTCTAAAATGCAAAGAACCAATCCAAAATTGGGGATCTGAGATGAATATGTACCTCCTAGAAGAAGAAATACAAATAGCAATATATATATGAAAAATGTTCAACATCATTGGTCATTTGAGAAATGCAAATTAAAACAACACTGAGATTCCATCTCACCCCAGAAAGAATGGTTGACATCAAGAAGCTAGCCAATAAATAACAAATGTTGGAGAGGGGCTGTGGAGAAAAAGGAAGCCTTCTCAACTTTTGGTAGGAGTGCAGACTGGTACAACCACTATGGAAATTAGTGTAGAGATTCCTTCAAAAGCTAGGTTTAGAGATCCCATTCAATCCAGCTATTCCCCTTCTGGATATTTTTCCAGAAGTGTTGAAAAACCTCAAACCACAATGATATGCATGCAGCCATGTCTATAGCAGCACAAATTGTTATAGTTAAATCCTGGAAACAACCCAGATGCCATCAACTGAAGAATAGATAAAGAAGGTGGAGTTTTTTTACACAATGCATTATTACTGAGCTGTAAGACAGAATAAGTTTGAGTCTTTTGTTAGTAAATGGATGCATCTACAGAATATACTCTTAAGTGAAATAAATCGAACCTGCATGTACAAATATCATATTTTCTTCTTAGTGTAAGAAACTGAAAGAAAATAAATAAAATTTGAAGAGTTACTGAGCTGAGGGGAAGGACAGAAGAGGGAGTGCGGGAAAGAAATGTATCTATGTAACAGGATGGTTTCGACAACTGCACTGTGCATTTTTGCTGTTCTAAGGAAAAAAGTGGTTAATAGTTTAATTTGTTTCATTTCCTTTTTTTCAGTTCTTTTTACTTTTTCTCTTCTAAATTTCTTATTTTCTTTTTCTTTCTTCTTCCAATTTTACAAGCACATATCTGGTAATATGAATAACTGGTAGAATACAACACTATGTACTAAAACTAATACTGTGAAATTCATATTACTTTGTTAAGTGAAATTCTGTATCACTTGTAAATTTTTCTGTTTAAATTCTAATCTGTGCTCTCCTTTTTAAAAAATGTAAAAAAGAAATGAAAACATGAAATCTCAAGGATTTGTTAGAAATCCAGAAAATCATCAGTACCTACTTCGAGAATGTATATATTCTAATAAGATGGAAAAATAAAAGAAGTGGGCAGATTTCTATATGCCTGTGAATTACAAAATGTGAATCAAGAAGATAGAAAATTCTAAATAAATAAACATCAGTCAGTGAAGCTAAAGATGTAATTAAACAACAAAGAAGCCAAGGTCCCAACAAGCTCACTGAAAAATTGTGCAAGAAGATTAGAGAAGACCTAATGTCACTACTCATCAAACTCTTTACTGAAGTTGAAAGACAAACAGAACCCTAAAACTCATTCCTGAAAATAAGCATCTTCCTGACAACAAAACCAG
>PVJA010031801.1:0-24595 GCA_004027025.1 Myocastor coypus
TTTTTTTTTTTTTTTTTTTTTTTTTTTTTTTTTTTTTTTTTTTTTTTTTTTTTGTCTTTTTGAGACAGGGTCTCACTGTGCAGTTCAGGCTGGCTTTGAGCTCACTTTTGTAGCCCAGGCTAGTCTCGAACTCGCAGCAATCCTCCTGCCTCAGCCTCCCAAGTGCTGGGATTACAGGCGTGAGCCACCACGCCCGGCTCTATTTGTGATGGTGAATTATCAAAGTCCCTCATTACAACTGTACTAGTCCTTATTTTATTTTTTCATATCCATTTATATTTGTTTAATGTAGCTGGGTATGCTGGTATTTGTTGCATATGTATTGTTACCTTTTCCTCTTGAATTGTTCTCTTTATAAGGATGTAGTGATCTGCTTTGTTTCCTTTAAACAGCTTTGATCTGATATCCACTTTGTCTTCTAACATAATAGCTACCCCTGCTTTTTTCTGGGTGCCTGTGATATAGGGAATGGTTTTCTATCATTGGAATTTCTAACTATGAATTTATTTTTTAATTAAATGTGTGTCTTGTGTGCATCATATGGTTGGATGTTGCTTTTTGATCCATTCTGCTAGTCTGTTTTCATTGGTGAATTGAGACCATTAGCATAGAAGACTATAACTGATATGTATTGAATGATCCTTGTAATGTTACTTTCCTGGTAACTCCCTTTTTCTGTGTTGTTTTGTATTTTGTTTTGTTCAGTTTTGTTTTTTGATTTTGTGCAGCGTCTCACTACACAGCTCAAATTTATAGTGATCCTTCTGTTTTCAGCCTCCCCAGCACTGGAATGAAGGCACATGCCACCACAAGCAGACTTGGTCGCTCACTCAGCATGCCCAGAAGCAGGGCCAGCATGACATGTGGTGCCAGGGTTTGAACCCTGGCCCCTATGCTTGCCTAAGCAGGCACTCAGACTGCTGAGCTATCTTGCTGGTCCTTTCTCCCTGCTTAATGGCTTGCCTTGGCTGGTGGACTCCCTGTTTGGGTTCATGCAGCTAAAGTACTTATTTGTTTCTAGAATGTCCTTCAGAATATGTTGGAGTGCTAGGTTGGTGGTCATGAATTTCTTCAGGTGTTCTTTGTCACAGAAGTATCTTGTTTCTCTATCCATTTTAAAAGGTGGTTTCACAGGGTACATCAATCTGGGTTGCATGTTGTTTCCTTTTAGGGACTGCTACACTTCATGACATGCTCTCATTGACCTCATCATTTTTGTTGAGAAGTCTGCTATGACTCTGATGGGCCTTCCATAAAGGATAGTGACTTGTTTCTTTTCTCTAACAGCTTTTATTATTCTATTTGTGGAGGTAAAGAGTTAACATCTTAGATAGTGAGAGATAATAGACAAAGCCCAGACAGCTCTAATGGGTTACCTGTAACCTGGGATTCAAGGAGACAGAAAACAGCTTATTCTAATGGATCCTCCATTGTTGTCTCTTCCTTTATTTGGGAAGTTACTGGTTGTTTTCTCCCGTTTATAATGTTTTCAATTAGCATTAGTATTAGCCTGATGTTAGGTAAATGGTGACAGAAGTAGTGGTCTCTAGTTTGTATTCCCCAAAGCAGTTATGCAAATTCCTTAGGCTGTCCTTTAGTATTTAATAAAAGTAATATTCTTCGGTGGGTCGGAGCTCACTTTGAGAGACAGAAATCTCGGTGAGCCCTCTGAACTAAATTCATCAGGTTTCTTGTCGTTTCTTTCAGCACCGACACCAGAACAACACAACACTATTCTTGTGTTGAGTTTCTGGAACCTTAATTTTTATATACCTTAGCATAGATTTATTTTCATAATAGCTAGTAGCAATTTTACGTCTCACTTATCTATATGTTATAGTCTTGTTACCTGCTTGGTAAGTTTTCTGCCACTACTTTTGTGAAAAGTTTTTATATAATTTGCACTATCTTCCACTTGTTCATTGACTCTGATCAATTTTGTGAGTCTCCTTTGTATCACGTAGCAACTGTTGGATTGATTTTTCACAGTCCCCTCTATTTTAAAGAAATATTTCATGACCACTAACTGTAATCCTGTCTTTTCTATCTGGTATTCTCTCTTCACACTGGTTCATTCTGTTGCGTGTACTTTCAATGAAATTTTTAATCTCCTGGATGCCTGCTTTAATCGGTTTCATGGATTCTATTTCTTTTCGATGTTGGGCATTCCTGGTTTCCATCATTTTGTTAAGTACCTCTATCTTTATATGTAATGTCTTTCATTGTGGTGACCACCTCTCTAGTTATCTAAGAAATTACTTCTGATTTTTTTCTAGCACCTCAGTCATCTTTGTTATTTTTGCTGTCACCAAGTAACTTCTTGACAGTGAAAAGCTGGCTGCTATGGTTGTTCCCATTATAATAAGGTACACAGTGAAGATCAGTGATTATGGATATAATCACTCAGATACAGAAGTGGTTTCTTCTGTGATTTTTGTTGGATCTTATTCTTTGTTTCAATCTTGGCTATATGAAGATGCTTGTCTATTATTTCAATTTTATATCCATAAACAAATACATTTAAATGTGGATAGATACATTTGTCATTGGATTAGTGCGTGATAATTCGCACTGATCAAGTTGGCACTAGAGGATCATCTGTTGTACACGTAATCTGAAGCACAAGCATAAATTAGAATTTTATACAAAAACTCAAGTTTTCTTATTCTTGCATTATGGGAGCTGACATCTGTAACTTATAGAAAAGCATATACTTTTGTTTTCTAGGTCTTGCACAGGAAGGGCACATGCACAGTGGCTGGCCCACAGTTTGTGGTGGTCAGGTTCGTGCTCAGGGCGTGCACCATGTCTGGCAGTTCCTGCCCTTGTGTGAACACTGCAGCCTAGGCCGATGGTGTGACCCTGCCTGACCACAGCTTCAGCTTTGGAGGAGTTGCAGAATGATCTAGATTTACTCAGAGATAAAGGCATTGTTGGGAAAGGCTACCAGGAAGTGAGCATGTTTTTCATCTGACAGGTTAAAAATCCAACAAAAATCACAGAAGTGGTGCTTTGATAGAGGGCCTGCATCCCACTGGATCTCAAATAAGGAACGATCTATCTTAGGGGTCACTAACCCAAATGCTTCCCAGGGCTCATGGAAGCCAATGGTCAAAGCCAGTGTCAGCAGGGAAGCGGGTGGGGAAAAGGGGAATGCACCTTACTGGAGAGTACAACTCTCAGTTCCAACCAATTGTCAGGCAGAAGGCCCGTTTTTAAATGTTGAGTGCTATTTAACTTAAATATATACGTACACTGATGCAAAATTGCTGAAGATCAAAGAGAATACACCTCTAGGTTCACAGAAGCCTATTAGTACCAGTTTGGGTCCCTAAGTCCAGCAGAGGAAATGATAGCTTGATATGCTTTTCAGTGGTTGATGCATACCAAAAGACTGGGACACACATGAGCTGGGGCTGGTACACAGGCAAGCATGCAGGCAGGATGACAGGCTTTGAATAGTCCAATGCCACTTAGTATTTAAATAGTCTCCTGGATGATAGACCCACTGCTATAAGCCAAAATATGAAGGAAATACAGTCACAGCTCCACTCATGAAGATCCTACTGTCTTAGGGGGAAGCTAAGAAAGCTAAGAACAAATTATAATAATCATAATGATAGCATATGCTAAGCATTTATTCTGTGTCAATAACTGTTTCATCTGTCATGAGTTACTTCTTGCCTTGATCTGAGGCAGGTGCTACAATGATCTTTGCTTCATGTAATTAAACTGAGGCATAGGAAGGTTGAATAAATCAACCACAACAATGTGAAGTGATTCTCTGTGATTCAGGACTACACCAGCTGTTCAGTGAAAGAATGTACTTAAGAGGGCTAATACAGGACCAGGGAGATAGCTCAGCAGCATAAGTACCTGCCTTACAAGTGCAAGGTCCCGAGTTTAATCCCCAATACCACAAAATATAAACAAACAAACAAATAAATATGCAGATAAAAACGTGAGGGTTAATAGTAATTGGCACTATAAATAGATTTTGAGTAAATGTTTCTTTGCCTCTGGAATGATTCAAGAATAAGCTATATGATCATTTATTAGGGGTACTACAGATGTAGGCAAATATCAGGTGGGTAGAAACACTGGATCTAACCATGAGTATCTAATTCCATTTTCCTGGAGTAATTATTTCCTTTCTTGGCAGTAATATGGTAAGGTAATTATCAACCACTTAACTCCCATACCCTGACAATGGCATCAAGGATGGGGAACTAAGGATATGAGCCAAAATGTGGGCGGATTAACCATTAATTAACTAATATTGATTGTCTATGACACAAAGCATACTGTTCTGAGCTCTAAGTCAATGTGTACAGCAGGAAGGGGGTATGAGAAAAGGTTTCACATCTGAGATTTGGTCCTGGCTCTGTCATTAATTTATTGTATAACCATGGTTTTCATCCCTATAGAGGGTAGAAATATTACCATTAATGTTGTTTCAGCTTGAACAACTGATATAAATTATTTGCATTCAAAAGTTAGAAGTGAGACCTATTTTTCTTCCTAGAAACCAGGGAGTTCTGTGAACTCAAGAGGACTTTAGATACAATATTCAGTCTAAAGGCTATCCCCGTGTGACCAATGAATACTTAGAAAATGTGACCAGTTGAGCAGATGATGGTGCACACCTGTAATCCTAGCACTCAGAATGGTGAGGCAAGATTGCCAGGAGTTTGGGGCTAGCCTGGGATACACAGTGAGTTCAATGCCAGTCTGGTGTGACCCTGTCTAAAAAAATTAAAATATGGCTAATCCAAAATACAGTGTAAATAAATAAATAGATAAATAAAATAAGGTGCTACATAAGCAAAATACATACAAGATTTTGGACACTAAGTATGAAAACCTGTAAAATATTTTATTAATATTCTTGTATTGTTTTATATTTTGAACATATTAACTGAAACAGCATTTAATTTTTCAAAAAATATTGAAGCAGTGTGGCTCCCATTATATTTGTAGGGGATGACACCACTTGAAGGTGAAAGTAAAGCCAGAAAGCAGATGACCTTTACATAGAGTCAAGACTGGAACCAGCATCCCTTGACTCCTCAGTGTGAAGGTTCCTTCTACTCTCAATGGGCTCTGGAAGCCAGACTCCATGATGGCCCCTAAAGATCTTACCCCTCAAAGTTCCTATGATGGCCCTCACACGCTAAAATGGGACTCATCTGTTAAGAGAAAATATCCATGTGACTGGGTCACAAAAAAACACAGGATCCCTACTTTGCCTCTAATAGAACTTGCTCTGGGGAAGCCAGGTAACCTGCCATGAGAACACACCAGTAGCCCTATGGATGACCCACATAGTGAGGAATGAAGGCCTCCTGTCACCAACCACAACCAACCAACAACTGAGTGGTTATCTCTAAAACTGTCCTCCACTCCTAGCTGACATGTTTAATCAAGTTTAGGCACCGATTTCAGCCTAGAGACACATAGCTAAGCTTCTCTCAATTTCCTAACCTGAAAAAAAAAAAAAAAAAAAAGTATATATATATATATATATGTATATATATATATATATATATATTTATTATTTTATGCAGAAGTACACAGTCTTACAAATGGAGGGATCACATGTAAGAAAAACTTCTCTGTTCAGCATTTGTATAATATGAGAAACTGTTTTTCCTACAGCCTCTGGCATAGCTCAGGGGACTCTAACCAAAAACAGAAGAATTACCAAATCTGAAGACTCCAACACAGGATGACAGGATCCTGTTCTATTTCTCCAAGAGGATATTACTTTTACTGAAGAAAGGACCTAACTGATCTCTTGAGAATGATAAAAGTACATCATGTTACTTTTATCGGGCCATCCAAAGATTTGACTCCCACAAAAATACTGTTATTTGTTTTTTAATGTGGTCTTACTTCATAGGGCAGGCTGGCCTTGAACTCCTGGCAATCCTCGTGCCTCAGCCTCCTGAGGGAATCTCACAAAATTAACCAGAAACGTTCAACTAGGTACGATATCGAGAAAGTAACAAATAATTGAAAAATGACAGTCTATAATAGCTGCATTTCTCTATACTGAAAAAATAGCACAATCTTTCTGTTTTATACAGTGTGCTGCTTTTTGTAGGAAGCTCACATTCATTACTTTTGAGGTAGGGTAATACCAACATACCTAAGGAAACCATGTGTCAGAGCTTATGACTTGCCCTTGGTATCCTGGTTACTGAATGACATGCTCGCTCTAAATCGAGGTTCTGGTAACTGCACTCAGATGGTGCTGTCTGGTACAGAACCTTCCTAGCTAGGCTAACATGAATGCCTTTAGTTGAGGGTGTCCTCCGAGGCCAATGTGCACTTGTAGGTTTCCTTAAAAGCCACAAGGAAATGTGACATTACTTCATCCACAGTGACATGCCTCTGGAGCTCCTTACTCAGGGAAGTAACCCCTGTCCCAACCAGTCCACAGGGCACAATGTGCTCAAACCAAGTGAGATCCGTGCAGCAGTTCAAAGCCAGGCCATGGGATGTGATGTGCCTTCCGCAGCGGACTCCTGCAAGGCAAACCAAAGGATCTTAAAATAGATATCCTCTAACCTCACCCCCAATGCCCCGCAGCCCCAAGCTTCAGGACCCTCTCCGTGCAGAGGTAACCTGGCCAGATTACCATTTTTTATATTCCTTTCTGGAACATGGATTGTGCATAGAATTGGCGAAGAGATCAAGCTAGTAACAGGGTTGAGCTGTGTGGTTCTGGTCGGTAGCCCTTATTATGAGGACTCTTTAAACACGGTGATTCTTTCATTTTAAAAGCACCCAGTTATACATAAGAAATAGTCTTCTAGTTAACAGTATTTGCATCCATAACAACGAGTGTACGTACATAACTTCTGAGGACTTGTCTGTCACCCCTCCAATCACAACGTATTATCTGGGGAACATGCTAATCCCTTAAATTCAACAGTTGGCTCAGACTCAAAGCTGTCATTCCAGCCGCCCCCGTCCCCGCCCCCGCCCAACCCCCCTCAGCCCAGCCCAGCCCAGCCCAGCCCAGCCCAGCGAAGCTCACCGATCGCGCAAACCTTGTCCTCGCCCAGCCAGACGCCGGTGTAAGGAGGGGGCCGCGCGCGCGCTCCCCGCAGGCCTAGGAGCTCGCACAGGCGCACCGCGCACGCCTCCAGCGACGCCACGTGGGTGCGCAGGCGCAGGCCGAGGCGCCGCAAGTCGAGTACTGGGTGGCAGAGCAGCTGTCCCGGGCCGTGGAAAGTAGCCAGGCCACCGCGGCCTGTGGCGCGCACCTCTGCGCCCAGGGCCCGCAGCCGCGCAGCTTCCTCGGGCGTCAGGCCGCCGCGCAGCCCAGCTGTGTACACGGGTCCCGCGGGCTCGCAGAGCAGGAGCGCGCCCGCCTCGGTCCCAGGTTCGGCCTGCATCCGCTGCAGCCAGCGCTCCTGCAGCGCCAGCAGGTCGGCATACTGCAGCCGTCCCAGCCACAGCAGGCAGACCGCAGGCCTCGGCATCGCGCGGGCCACGTGGGCCTTGGGCCCCGCCCTCTGCCTGGGCCTTGGGGGCGGGGACTCTGGGTCAAGCCCGGAACCTCTGCTCCCCAGTCTCGGTGGAAGCTCCCGGAGGTGTTCTATCACTGGACCCTGCACCGGCTGGGGCGGGGGGTGGGGGGTGGGGGGGGCTCAGTGGCGGAGCGCTTCTGTAGCATACAGAAAGCACTGAGTTTGCAAGATCTAGTGACAGGTTGGCGTCTCTTAGATGTTCAATAGCTAGTTTAGTTTGTGCCATTCTGTAGGCCCAGTGCTGGAGCTAAGTAGTATAATATGTAATTCAGTATTCCAGTGCTCCAGACCAGCAGGTGTAAGAGTGTGATAGAAACAAGATTAGTTGAAGAAACTGAACAGTTAAATCAGAGGCTTTAGATCCAAGGAATGCTTTAAACTTATATATGACCCATGAGGGAGAGGTATATATCCTTGCCTGGCTAGATTAATGTTTACAGACTACATATATCAGGGAAGGGACAGTGACTTTTGTCAGGCTGGTTCATTTTCAGTGGAGGGCAGGTCCCAGTAGGAGCAGAACTAGTTCAGGTGCAAGTCAGTAACTTATTCCCAGAAAGGGGGAATGACTGAGGAGCTCTTCGAAGGAAAGCTGGACTGCACATGCTGTGTGGCCCTCGGAGTGTCATATAAGTAATTTTTTTTTTTTTTTGTCTTTTTGAGACAGGGTCTCACTATGCAGTTCAGGCTGGCCTTGAGCTCACTTTGGTAGTGCAGGCTGGTCTCGAACTCACACTGATCCTCCTGCCTGAGCCTCCTAAGTGCTGGGATTACAGGCGTGCGCCACCACGCCCGGGTATATAAGTAATTTTATTTTAAGAAAGGGACACTATTCCTGAATAGTTTACTAAGTGCTTGAAAAACTTTTACTTCAGATGCTGGGCCAAGGTGATGCAAGATTATGTAAGTGATGAGGCCACTGAGATAAGGAACCAGAGTGACATAATCTCTCTTAGCCCCCACCCCTTTCTAGACAGGAAGGCAGCTGATGTACAGTAAGTGTGTAATTTGTTGGGCTGAAGGAGCAACAGCATAGATACTCAGACAGAATTATTAGCAAATCCTCCTGCAGTTGGGAAATAAATGCTGGGGTGGCTGGGACAGGAAGTGAGAAGAGGGAAGATGAAATAAAACCAGAATGACATTTAAGATCCACAAACTGGCTATAGTGACAAACTAGCATGGACAAGTGTAAACAATGTAGGTTTCAGAGCAGATCATGAAAGTCATTTATGTCATCAACGGTAATGCTGTGATTTTAATAATAATAATGATAATATAATAATAATAATGTTGCGTTAAGATAGCCCCAGGCTCAAAGGGAAACTGGTTGGATTTTATGAGGTTCTGTCCCAGTGCACCCAAGGCTATAAATATGTCTGAGGCCGGAAAAATAAATCACTTTGCTCCTATAAAAGATAATTTCAGTGACAGCCTAGGATTTGTTTTGACATGAAGCAGGAGTCTTGTGTAACGAGTCTAGGGATCTGGGTTCATGTTTTGTCTCTAGCACTATTTATTTGAAAATGGAACTCCTTTGGGGTAGATAATATTTTATTCCTGTGTCCCCACCTAGCATAAATCCTGGCACCCAGTAAATTCTTGTATTTACAGAATGAGCAAGCAATTTGTTAAATACTTTATTGTATGTCCTGAGCTGAAGCTTTTAACTAAAGGTCCCAAAAGAAGGAAACACAGGATCAAAGTGCCCTACAAGTTCCTTGTGACCCCAAGTTTTCAGGACTTGAAGACTGATATTTGCCTACATCATGCTAGGAAGTGTTCAATCTGTAGTCTGTAGTCTACATAAGGGCTATCCTAAATGCTGTTTTTTTTTTTATCATTACTGTCAACGGTAAAAGGAATCAAATTCAGGGCCTTTTACTTACCAGCCAGACACTGCTACTGAGCTATAACCCCAGCCCAAAGATCACTTTCTTAGCTTCTTTCTATCCCTGTCTCAGTAGTTAAGTCACTTCTATGAAACCTGTATATTTTTTTCTTTACTGGGGATTAACAGGGCCTGGCAGGGGCAGGGTATAAAAAAGGAAGTGTTTAATGTGTAAGAGTTTCTAGATTGGAAGGGGAAGAAGTCTAGTGTAAATATGCTTAATGCTACAAGAACACACTTTATAATAATCTGGGCTTAGTTCCTAGCCTTTTAAAAAGTATTTCATTTTGAGACAGAGTCTTGCTAAGTTATTCAGGATGGACTTCAACTTGGGATCCTCCTACCTCAGCCTCCAGGAGTACTGGGATAGTGGGCATGTAGCTACAATGTTATTTATTTTGTCACAATTAAAACTCAGTAGTTGCCAGGAGCTGGGGATAGTTTGGAAGAAGGGATGACAAGTAAAACATAAAATTCTTTGGGAAGCAAAATTATACTATAACAGTGTTGTGAATATACACGACATATATGGAAAAATCCATAGACATGTATAACACAAAGATGGGCCCTAAAGCAAACTATGGACTTTTGTGTTAGAGACCACAAATTCACAATGGCTATTTTGCATACTTCCCTAATGGAAGCTTGGGATTATCAGAGTTCCACTAGCCTATCCTATTACTGCATACCCCCAATACACAGTGGCTGGTTTGCAGTGTCTTTGTCTGGGCTCATCCTGAGACATGGACTTCCCAGGCCCGCTTTGTGCATTACTAAACTTGTCTGTTTCCTGTTTCATCCTTTGCCATGCCCCTCATATAGGCTATTGGGGATCTTGGCCAGGTCCCCAATATTTTTGTATCAACAAAAGTATTTATATCAATAAATCATATTGATATTTGCTCATTAATTATAGCAGATGTATCACACCAGAATAAAGATGAAGGAAATTAAGGAAGACAAGAGCAAAAAGGGAAATATGAACTCCCTACATTTGCAGCTTAAATTTTCTGTAAACTTGAAACTGCTCTAAAAAGTAGCTATGCATAACATTTCAAAAGATTTTTTTTTGTTTGAGATGGTCTCACTGTGTAATTCAAGTTAGCTTTATACTCTCACAATTCTGCCTCAGAATACAGGTAAGCATCACTATACCTGGTTCCTTTCCTTTTTTTTTTTTTTTTTTCATTCACTTGAGTTCATCCTGAATAAATTAGATGATTCTTTCTCTTCCTTTTTTTTTGAGGGGGGTGGTGGGCAGGTGCTAACATCAAACCTAGGGTCTTCTACATGCTCAGCTCATGGTCTATTCCTGACCTCACTCCTAACCCTTCTTTTGAAATTATGGGTTTGCAGGCACTAGAGTAGAGGTCTCACTCTGTAGTCTATGTAAGGGTCATCCTAAATCCTGTTTTTTATCATTACTCAACAGTAAAAGTTGGTCCAGTGAGATTTTAAGCCCAGCACAGATGGCAGCCTCCTCCCTCCAGCTGGTTCCCCACTACTTCTTTTACCTTCCACACTACAGCCAAAGATCTTCCAAAACACCAGTATTCTGTGCCATCTTGCAGTTTTAAAACATCCATTTGTCTGATAATATTGGGTGTTCTCACAATGCAGGATGGAGTAGGTGCTAGAAGTACAATGAATAGTCCCTTTCTGTGTTGGAGCAGGGGCACACGAACCTGCTGGCTATCAAGTACATCATTAAACAAGGTATTGTGAGGATAGAGAATAGAATGGGTGAGTAATGGGAGACGATGTCCACAGAGAGGCCTCTCTGAGGTGGCTGAAGGACAAATCACTGTCAGCCAAGAAGACATTCCAGGCAGAGAGAAGAGCCTCTGTGAAGTCTGAGAGTGGTGGCTTGAGGCAAACGAGAGAAGACTGGCAAGGCTGGTCTGAAGTGAGGCCAGAGAGTGGTACACAGGCCAGGTTGCGGATATTCCAGTAGATTACTTTAAGGTAACTGGTCTTTATCTGTAGAGCAAAGGGAACACTGCGAAGTGATTTTTAAGTAAGAGAGTAATGCTATGCTATTTACATTTTAAGAGCATACTGACTTTCTTCTGGCAAACTGGCTGGCACAAGGCAAGAGTAGAAGCAGAAAGGCCAGCCAGGAAGATGTTGCTGTAAGTGCAAGTAAGGAAAGATGGCTCCCTGTGCTGCAGAAGGGTGGTAGTGGAGATGGAGAGGAAGGAGAAAGTCAGACTAGATACTGGAAGTAGATCCACAGGACCGGCTTGTGGGTTGCTTATGGCAGGTGGGAAAAGGAGGAATCACAGAAGCAATGCCGCCCATGATTTGGACAAGAGAGAATCCTTCCTTAGGTCCTATGCATTAGGGGCCTTGTGTATCAACGCATACCCCCACTGTTTAATTACTGTGATACTGAGTAGCTGGTATTTGCCACTGACACTGTATGTCCCTTCCACTTACCATTCCTCCTGCCTAGCCCTATCTAGGTCCCAGGGAAACACTGATGTATCTTGTCCCAAGTACACAGAACACACTAAATACACATACAATAAAATGAATAAATGTAAGTACCTAGTTCGAGCAGCTTAGACAGATGTATACACCTGTTCAACCACTGCTCTCTCAAGCGTGGATGTGCATATCTCCATGCCTTCACTGAGATTTGGTGGGTTGTCTGCTGTCCATACAAGAAGTGGTCACTGACCTGGACTATGAGAAGTATGCAGGTGGCAAGAGCTGTTGGGTAAGAGACAAAGGCCATCAACTAACTGGTCCTGTGAGATCTATTCTTTCAGACAGGGCAAGTGCACAATGAGGTAACATTTCTCAGAACAGCAGAATCTGTTTTCTTGCTTTTTTGTGTGTTTTACTTATGATCTGGAAGTCAGGAATTACCTGGTAGCTATATGGGAACTAATAAATATTTTGCAATATTAAACAGTTTTTTTCAATTTAGAAGCAAATACTTTATTAACTGACCAAATCATTAAAACACCCTGGTAGACACCTTAGTTCATCCTTCTAATAAGCCTGTTGATTTCGTCTTCCCTATTTCCAGCATTTCCACCTTCCACACAGTGCGTGGTCTTTTTCTTCATTCCACCTCATGGAGGTGATAACTTGAACAGCCACAGAACTTACCTCTTTGAAGCATTTTCCAACAGTGTTGATCTTGTGGATCATATCCTCCATGGAGTTGATGCCATATTTACCAAGAAGAGATTAAGCAACCAATGAAT
Source organism: Myocastor coypus (assembly GCA_004027025.1). Lineage (NCBI taxonomy): Eukaryota > Metazoa > Chordata > Mammalia > Rodentia > Myocastoridae > Myocastor > Myocastor coypus. Next base: position 12,651 of record PVJA010031801.1, read on the forward strand.
TATCTGTCAAGGCAATTCTCTTATTGATTTTGCCATAGCCACGCTTGTATATTACTTCATTTACTGACTTCAGGTCTGGGTATTCCCATGAGATGTATGGCTCCACTATTCTCAGCATGTTAATTGAAGCCTTGTTGCTTAGTGAAGGTGCCATAGAAGATTTGGCAAAGGCGAAGAAGCTGCAACACCTTGAAGACCTTTGGGCTTACGCCATTGATACCCTGATCTGGATGACAAATGCCAGTTTGGGCTCTGCAGGGATATAGAAGTTGCCAGCTTTTCTCACCATCCTAGCCATTCAGATCTCAGTTCTGTATGTCTGTACTCCTTATAATAGTGCCTGACTTATTCATTGATGAGCTCCCTCCTTGTCTTGCACAATGTCTTCTGGGCAAACTTTCTCAGGTGCTTTATCTTCAACTCTGTGAAATGTCTTCACTTTTCCTTAAGGGTTTCTGGCACAGCAGGAACCTTCTCTTCCTTCTCTTCTACACCCTCCATACCACTAGCAAAGAGTAAAAACAATTCTTATTAGCCTTAAATTTAATTTTCTAAAATTTGTGGTGTGTATGAAGCTGATAACTGATTATAAACTTAGCTATGGCTTTAAAGAACCATAAAAACTACAAGTGGAACTGGCTTACATGATGAAATAAAACAATTTTAGTGTTCATAATTTGTTTTAATAGATAAATTTAATGATTATGTACATGATTTCTATAATATTTGACCATGATTCTGTATTTGCTTCCCTCCTGGATTTCTCTCCACCTGGATCTCAAGGCCATAGCCAAGAGTCAGGGTGAAGGACAGAAGGCGGGGTGTTGAAAGAGGAAGTGATTAAATGTTGAACCAAGATCTAGCAGTTGTGAAGTCAAAGCCTGGGCCCCCTGGGAAGGTGAGGCAGGAGGATGCTGGCTGCCTCCCTGCCTGGAAGGAAGAAGGATGTCCGGGGGCTAGGGATGACACTAGTGTTTTTGGCCATGGGAAAGAAGTAAAATGTCTAAAATAAGGAGGAAGAGGAGTGGGAGTTGCAGGATGTCCCTATTGGTCTGTTGCAAAAATAAGTGCATCTGGAAATGAATATGTACATAAATAAGTAAGTACAGATTTTCTTTAAAAAAAAAAAAAACAAAAACTCTGCCTTCCTGCTCTGGTTTACCAAGGACAAGGGTAACATTATAAGCTGAAGAGGGAAACAAAGAGTTTTTAAGAGTCCAGCAGCTCTGGGGAAATTACAACTAGTCCTGACGCTATCTTTGTTTCTTTTTCAGTATGAAAAATACCTTGCCTGACATGGGCACTCTGCCACCATTGGAAGAACCGTGAGAATCCAGTTTGTTCTCAAAACACTGCCATGGAGGAGGTGAGGTCACACAGAACATTGCTTTCCCCCGTGGCAGCCCTAACCAAAACTACATAAAAGAATAAATAATACTTAGATAATGTCTTGGAAGAAACACTAAACTGGTTACCAGGGCACAAGGCTCCTAGTCTAGTTTATATCTGAGCTAGGTGTCCTGGAGCAAGGACACCCTCTGCCCTGTAGCTATTTCACATACAAAATGAGAGGCAGGCACCAAAAGACACAAGCGTGCTTCTGTCTCTAAGGATAAGTGTTCTTTCTAAGCCCTTGAAGGGAAAAAAGTGGGGGTGAGGCACAGGAAAGAAAAGCTGAGTTGAATGATGGAACTGAATATCCCAGAACTAAAAGGGAATCTGAGAGGTCAATTGCATATCCACTCATCCACTCATTCATTCATTCATTCATTCATTCATTCATTCATTCTCTTGTTTATTTAGTATTATAATGTAGAGAAAGTTTTATTGGCAGGGAAAGATTAGAACAGGGGCTTCATTAGGTTTTCAGGCTAACCCTCACTAGGAGTTAAAACTTTACTTTAGCAATTCTTGTTGGTTTACAGTGCCAGTTATGGCCAAGTCCAAGTACCACAACACTCACAACCAATCCCAAAAATGGCACAGAAATGGCATCAAGAAACCTTAGTCACAAAGATATGAATCTCTGAAGGGGGTAGACCCCAAGTTCCTTTGGAACGTACATTTAGCCAAGAAGCACAACAAGAAAGGCTTTAGGAAGGTACAAGCAAACAATGCCAAGGCCATGAATGCATGTGCTGAGGCTATCAAGGCCCTTGTCAAGCCTAAGATCATTCCAAAGGGAATAAACCACAGACTCACTCAACTTGCCTATATTGCCCACCCCAAGCTTGGGAAGCATATCCGAGCCTGCATTGCCAAGGGACACAGGCCTTGCTGGCCAAAGGCCCAGGCTGCAACTAAGGCCCAGGCTCCAGCTTCTGCTCCAGCCCAGGCTTCCAAATGTGCCCATGCTCCTGTGAAGGCTCCACAGTAAAAGCCTCTTTATCTGCTGATGTAAGAACAGAAGGTCTGGTGTGACCCTTCACGTGCCATCTGTAGGGGGCTGGTGCCCTCCTGTGCTCTTTGTACAAATAAACCTGAGGCAGAGTAAAAAATAAAATAGAATAAAAAAAGAAATTCTTCTGCAATTAAAACAAGGGCAGAAAAAACCAGAGATACAAAGGCTGTGTACATCACAAATGGCAAAGAACTTACATCAAAGACCACAGGGCAGAGCAGGAGGAAGACAGGTGCACCAAAACTAAGATAACCACCCCTCCAACCCTCGAAGGGACTGCAGTTCAATCTCTGGCACCGCATGCTGTGCTGGTCCCACCCCTCAATGCGCTGAGACAGCAACTGATGCTGAGCATGGTGGCACACACCTGTAATTCTAGTGGCTAGGAGGCTGGAAACAGGAGGTGTGCTGCTAGTTTGATCTGTGTAGTGAGACCCTGTACTAAAATAAAAAATAATAATAATAATAAAAAAGATAACCACCCCTCTCCACCTTCAGTTGTGGCCCAGAACTCATCCAAGACATCCTAGATATCCAATCATATTGCAGCAAGTTCTAAGTACCCAACTAGGAGGTGGGGATCCCTAAAATCTAATTTAAAAAGCCAGTGACAAAGGCCCTATCCATTGAGACCCCTGCCCTCTCTCCAGGGCAGCTTGTGTCTGTCTTCTTTTACCTGCTCATAAATAAAGCATCTTCCTTTCTTAAAACTCTGCCCCACTAATTCCTTATTGACGCTGAGTTTTTGATCCCAGCTAGCTGCTCACCCCAGATACTACCTGAGCCTAGCTGTGTGTGGGGAAGTGAGGACCAGAAAGGATCAGACTCAATTCCTGCTTTCACGGAGCTCAGTCTAGAGGACAGAGGCAAGGAGCTGAATGAGTGATTATGCTATTGAGTTCTATGACCTGGTGACTGAGTTTGGAGGGTATAGTGTGGGTACAAGGTAGGTGAGATCTGCTTGCCTTACAGAGACAGGAAGAAGGCTTCTGGATAAAGAATCTACTCAGTAAGTTGACAGTTACCAGTAGTTAAAGAGGTAAACAGCAGAAAGCAGAAGCATGGATTTGTTGGGTGACTCAGTGATTCTATTAAGGTCCTGCTTATAGCTTTTCAGGTAAACATGGTCCAGGGTTTTGAAAATGAGTAGGTCTGGGTTCCTCCACTTGAGACTGCCCATAGGATTAATATATTTTTATGTGCTTGACATTTGTCTATGGAAACTTTTTGTTTGGTCTTTTTGAGACAGGGTCTTGCTATACAGTTGAGGCTGGCCTTGAGCTCACTTTTGTAGCTCAGGCTGGTCTTGAACTTGCACCAATCCTCCTGCTTCAGCCTCCCGAGTGCTGGGATTACAGGCATGTGCCACCATGCCCGGCTATGGAAACTTTTAAATGGTCTATTTCATTTTGGTGATCTGCAGTGGGAGCTGCGTATAGTCCGCAGAGCTATGAGCATACCAAGTCTTAAAAGAACCTGTGCCAGAGCAATATGTACCATGCTCAGGTTGAAAATAGCAATTTACTTTCAGCAAGACAATGACTTCCTCCATATTAAATGAAAATGTTTGTTTACACTGCGTAGGGATAGCAGTTTGGTTATTTCTCATTTGTCTTGTTGTAGAGTTTTAGAACAGACATAAACACAAGGGATTTATACTGAGTCACTTTCTTGTAAGTATGAAAGTGGCATGCAAATAAAAATAATTTAACTTTGGGGTGGGTCTATAAACATTTTAAACAGAAGTTCATCTATCACTTGTGTTTGAGAGACATTCTGTTGGCCGTTTGGTGAGCAATCCTCATTGTTCAGAAGTTTTTGCTTAAGTTGAATGGGAGTCTTTCCTACTGCCACTGTGGGTCAAAATGACCTCTAGAGGGACGAATCATAACCTGTTATCATGGAGTCCAAAAAAGGTGCAAGGGCAGGTACAGCTGATAGGTGCTTTACCGCTTTCCAGTATGGACTCTGCTACAGCCGTGTGCTTGATGTCTTGTCAGTGTTTTCTAGACAGCTTAGGTAAAGTCCTTCATCTTTCTAAGTTCCAGCTTCCTAATCTGTAAAAACGTTGTACCAGCTGGGCTCAGTGTCACACACCTGTAATTCTGGCATGCAGGAGGCTGAGGCAGGAAGATCACCACAAGTTCAAGATTAGCCTGGGAGACATAGTAAATTCAAGGCAAGCCTGAGCTACATAGCAAGATTCTATCTTTAAAAAAAAAAAAAAAAAGTCATGCTAATAATACTTTACCCCTCGGGGTTGTTGTTAGAATTGGGCAAGTGCCTGAAATACAATAATAGGTCTAAGAGCCACCATTACTGTTAGGCTCATTTGTACTTTATTTCATTTAATCCTCCCAATAAGTCTGCACAGAGGATGGTTGATCTCAGTTTTACAACTCAACAAACAGGCACACAGAAGTGAAGGGAACTGGATAAAATAGATGACCTGGGACTCTAACCTCACACTAGGATGTACAAACTGCCTTTGCCATGACCACTGCACATGTGTAATTCCAACTCACCATCTCTACCTGTGAAAGTCCTCTCTGCCCTTTAACATCCTTATCCTCTCTTCCTGTGCTGATTCATACTTTTTGCTTGGCCTCATGGGCTGCAGAAGTTTCATCTAGCTTTGCGTCATTCAGGCTCAATTTACTCACCATATTCCTGTTGTGGCGGGGGGCGGGTAGTACAGATTATTGATTGCCTAGGAACAATTGATGTTCCCTGGCACTAAACTCCCATCTAGTGAAGTCGCCCACTTCTAAGCCTCTCCCCACAAAATTTCCACCACTCCTTTTCCTTGGTTGGGTCCCCAGGGGCCCCTTAGGTGTTTGTTACATTGAATAGAATTGAGTAGAGCCAGGAGCCTTGGGTTCCTGCTCCTGTTCTGCTAATGCAGTATCTGATTTATAAGTCATTTCTGGCCTCTGGGCCTCACATCCTGTAAATTGGGGTAAGAGAGTATGTAGAATGGGTGTTTGGTGAAGGTCTATCTTTAACATTCTTTGCTTTTTTTTTTTTTTTTTAATAGCCAGAGAATCAGCATGAGATCTTTGGTCAGATTAAACTTCTTATAGGAGGATACTTGTCTTGTCTTATTCATTTGACAGAGGGTCTTGCTATGTAATTCAGGTTGGTCTTGAGCTATGTACCCTAGATGGCCTCAAATGAAGTGATCTTCCTGTCTCAGCCTCTGAAGTGCTGAGATTACTGTATACATGTGTAATGTCATGTTTGGTGCACCAAAATACTTCTTGAGGGCTGGGGATGTAGCTCAGTGGTGCAGCGCCTGCCTAGCAAGCGCAAGGCCCAGAGTTTGATTCCCAGTACCAAAAAACAAAATAGTAAAAAGACCAAAGTACTTCTTGAAACTACTTTTTTGTAGTATATATTTGTTAAATGTAGCAAGGTAAAAAATGGATATTGGAAACAAAATTTACCAGAGTCGTTATTGCCTTCCAGAGAATGGCATGTTGATCCATAAAGACAAGATCATTAAAGTTGAGTCTCCCCTATTCTTTTCAAAAGTATATATATACATATATATATATATATATGTATATATATATATATATATATATATATATATATATATAATGATTTGGTCTGTTGCAAAAATAAATGCATCTGGAAATGGTATTTATTGTATAAATATTGTTTTATGCAAAAATATATATATTATGATTCCATTATGGGAATGTCCTGGCTGGCTCTCTAAAACGTTGTTGGGTAGCTCCTTCTAAAAATGATTTGCCAGTTAAATGTCCCTAGATTCTAGGTTGTTCACCTCTCCTTCTGGAGTTAAATTCCAGGTTCTTCTCATCTTGAACAAAAAAAAAAAAAAAAAAAAAAATGAGCAAAATGAGCAAAAAGCAGTGGCAATGTTTATTTGAAAAAGTAAAAGTGAAGGCTGGGAGATAGCTCAGTGGTGTAAGTGCCTGCCTGGAAATCATCAGGATCCAAGTTCAATCCCTGGTACTGCATGATGTGCCAGCCCCAAAATCAGACATGGTGACACACACCTGTAATCCCAGCACTGGGGAGGCTGAGACAGGAAGATCACTATGAGTCTGGCCTGCATAGTAAGATCCTGTATCAAATAAATAAGTAAATACAAGATTTTTTAAAAAGTTAAAGTGAAAAGCCAAGAGAGAAACTAGCATGTCAGAGTGAGCTTGGACCAAGTTAGAGAAAAAGCAAGATAAAAGAAAACCCTAGAGAAACCAGGGCAGGTTATCATGTGGAAAGCCAAGATAGCAGGCTCTTTTTGGCATCTGTTCTTTTATACTGTTCAAAACTCTTATGAGGAAACCCTCGAGAACCTTTACATATGGGTCCTAAGAGGCTGCTGACATCTCATGCCTCAGGCCAATGTCAAATCTAAGACATCCTACAAAAAGCCTGCTCAAGTTCTCATGAGAAGCCTACGTGCAGGGCTTTGGGAACTGTTCTACACATGTGTTCTGGAATGTTGTAATTAATAGATATGCATACGTTGCCACCCAGCTTTGCCATGCCCTAGTCTAGGTCGCTTCCATTTTATCTCTTTTGTTAGCTTATTAGACATAACACTTTAATTTTTTTTCCCTTGTTTCAGAACCTTTGTTTGTTTATTCACTCATTTTTATGGCTGGCTCAGCCCAGCCCGAAGGCATCGAACCGCAGGGATCGAACCGCAGTTCCTGAAGCTGCCCAAGCTTTCCCAAGCAGGTGCTTTAGACCACTGAGCCATCCCGCTGGGCCCCTACACTTTTATTCTTATAGCGCTATTTTAGATTTTAGAGTACATAGCGTTAACTTTCATAGTCTACCATTAAGTGACATTATGCCATTTTACATGTGTGTGTCATAAAATTAATAACTTCCATTTCACCACAGAAGCATTGCCTTCTGTGTCATTGTTATTACACAATTAATTAATTAATTTTTGTGATACCGGGGATTGAACCTAGGGCATTCACAATAAGTGATACACTGAGAATTTTTTCTTTTTGAGAAAGGGTGTTGCTGAATTGATAAATTGTCGAGATGGGCTGGAATTTGGAGTCATCCTGCATCAGTCTCTCAGTGTCCTGGGTTTACAGGCATGTATCACTGCACCCAGAATGCATTGTATCTTCACATGTGTTATAACTTTATGCCACCTTGCAATTTTTGTTATTTATATCTCTTTCTTTTAAAGAGTGGTACCTAACCATTGAATTTGATTTGGCTGATCACCAATTTAGTTTGTGATTAGAATCATGGAAAGAATTAAGTTTGTGAAATGAGGTAGCACTGTAATCTTTTTTTTTTTTTTTTTTTTTTTTTTTTTTTTTTTTTTTTTTTTTTTTTTTTTTTTCTTTTTTTAATGAGACAGGATCTTGGTATGGACTTCAGGCTGGCCTGGAACTCATTATGTAGCCCTGGCTGGCCTCTCATTTCAGAAGCGCTCTTGCCTTAGCCTCCCAAGTGCTGCAGTTATACCTTATTTTTCTGTTTACTGAAGAACTATATGTAGTATTTCTTGACACCCATGGCCCCTGGTAATGAAGTCTTTCACTTTTATATGTTGAAAAAACCTTTGCCTTGATTTTATTTAACTGATGCTCTTCAGAATTGTTGAGTTCAGAAAGACAGGAGACAGAGTGGAGGAAACAGATATATTTATGTGTGTGAGAAGGATGGTTTGAACAACTGTATTGTGGATGGCTGCTGGTCTATGAAAAGGAGCAGTTAATGCTTTGTTTTGTCTCCTTTTTTCAATTGTTTGTTCCTTTTCTCTTAATTTCTTTTTTCTTCTTCCAATTTTACATGTATATATCTGGTAATATGAATAACTGGTTGGAAGACAACACTGTGCATTCCAACAAGTACTATAAAATTCACATTATTTTGTTAAGTGAAATTCTATATTGCTTGTAAATTTTCTGTTTTAATACTATTTTGTACTCTTTAAAAAATAAAAATATTTTTAAAATAAATGATGCTCCTTGCTGATTACAGATTTCTCAATTCATAATTTTTCCTACAATTTAAAGATGTTACTCTATTATTTTCTCACTTGTTTCCAAAAATATATCTGTTATCATCCTTAGCTTTGTTCCTTTATAACATGTCTTTTTTCCCTCTGATGTCAATATTTTAACTATCTCACTATTTTGAAAAATAATTTGGCTAATATCTCTATCTCTCTGCCACTGTCTCTGTCTCTTTTTGTTCTGTGTCTCTGTGTCTGTCTTTCTCTGTCTCTTTCTCTCTTTCTCTATATATCTTTGTCTCCCTGTCTGTTTGTCTGTCTGTCTGTCTACCTGCCTGTATGTCTGCTAAGGACCAAGCCTAGGGACTTCCATATGATAGGAGCATACTATACCAAGAGCTATATCCCCAGCACATGACTTATCTTGATTCTTTTTTTTTTTTTTAATTTTATTTTATTTTTTCTTGTTTCAGAACCTTTGTTTGTTTATTCACTCATTTTTGTGGCCGGCTCAGCCCACCCAGAGGGCAGGGCTGGTGCAGCATGTGGTGCTGGGGATCGAACCGCGGTCCCTGAAGCTGCCCAAGCTTTCCCAAGCCGGCGCTTTAGACCACTGAGCCATCCCGCCGGGCCCCCATATCTTGATTCTTGATGTAGTTTTTCTTCATGCTTCTTATATTTTGCATTTTCTAAGCTTTCTCCTCTCACCAAAGGGTTTATACTTGTAATCAAGTATTTTAAAACTTAAACTGTTATTTTTTCAGAATTTTTTTGGCATTTGTGTTGTTGTCTTCTTTTGTTTCATTTTGTTTTGTTTTAAGACAGAGTCTCACTATGTAAACCAGGCTGACTTTGAACTCACATCAGTCATCCTGCCTCATTTTACCAAATGCTGGGATTACGGGGATGCACCACCCTGCCTGGCCCTCCTTGGGTTTCTTCCTGGTCTCCTCTTTATTTTGGGGAATTCCAATAACATGTGCTATATTTTAAGTTGGTTGAAGTTGTCCTAAAGTGCATTTATGCTCTTTATTTATCTGTATTTATTTATAATAATCTTAATTACTCTTTATTCCTGCTTTACATTTGATAAATCTAGTATTTGTGTCAGTTTTGAATAAATTTCACTTGAGGGACGATTCTCATCACAAGCATGCCTGTCTGTTTCCTTGCTTATCTCTAAATCTTTGCTTAAATGTCACCCATTGTGATTTCTCCTTCTTGAATCCTGGACATTTTCAGATTCTTATGATGTATTTAAAGTGACTCACACCATCTGCCACATATGTGGATACGTTCCCCTAAATGAGGACTTGTTGCCCCAATCTAAGAGAAAGCTATCAGCAGACAAGTACTAGTTAGTATTCCTTCACTTGCCACAGTTATATCAAATGCTGCCTCCCCCAAGGCCTTGTTCTATGCAGGGCAGCCATGTGAGGTGCTGAGCAATGCAGATATATAAAGGCTTGATATTTTTTCCAGTACTAGGAACTCAACCCAGGGCCTTTCCCCTAAGCTATATCCACAGCCATTTTTATTTTTATTCTGAGAGGGTCTCCCTAAGCCACTAAGTTTCCCAGGCTAGGCTCAAACTTGTGATCTTCCTGCTTCAGCCTCCCAATGTGCTGAGGTTATAGATATGTGTCACCACACCTAGCTAATGCTTAACAATATGGGCCACCAAGGAACAGCTCTGATAGGCTAAGTGCTCCAGGTGTCCTCATTAGGTGACTGAAACTTTATTTAGTCTGTATGGCATTTGGACTTTTCCCTTTGCTCAATTTTTCTTCCTTTTTAATCCCTTCCCAGTAGGTTGATTCCAGGTAAGTACTTTGCAGGCCATACTTGCAATGAGCATTTGCATCTAGAGGATAGCTCCTCCAGTGACCTAGTTACCTTGTAGTAGGCTTTACTTCCTAAAGGTTTCATCAACTTCCAACACTGCTGTATTGGGCACCAGGGTTCCAAAATGTGAAGCCTTGGGAGAAACACTCAAGCTATACCAGAAATACAGGAGAAGCAGAAATACTTTCTATTAGAGCAATGAGTGATTATAGTGCATTTGCTAGGCTCATGAATACCTCAGAATATGATGGAAAACTATAGGCAATTGTGAGGCATAGTGGCACATGTCTGTGATCACCAAACTCAGGAGGCCAAGGCAGGAAGATTCCTATAAGTTTGAAGCCAGTCTGTGCTACTGTGAGTTCAATCCAGCATGAGCTACATTGTGAGACCCTGTCTCAAAACACTTTTGAAAAAATCTACAGGCAATTAACAAGTAATGTAAACAAGTTTAAGCTTACAAAAAGATTCTCATCTCTCACAGTAGTGAGGCAGAGAAAACTAAAGACCTGCTTTGGAAATTAATACAGTAGTCAAAGTTTCAGAGAAGATTAAATGGTCTTCTTTGGTGAGATATGAAAAAGAGCAAATGAGCTATGTAAAGATTAACAAGACTCTGATACTTTGAATGGGAACATCTGAATGTATTTTAAATCTTCAGAATCCTCCAAAGCCTCTGAACATGCAAAAGTAGTTCCTATCCCCTTGTAAGGGATGAACTTCCCTCTTCCCTCTTTTTGAAAGCAGTGTAGAGAACTCAGATCCATAAGACCAAATATGGCTCCTCCAGGACCTGTCCTCATATGCACTCCTGGCCACTAATTAGTGTTGTATTATGGCAGAACTGAGGTGGGTCCGTGCTGACCCTAATAAAGGAAGGAAGGGACTGTTGAGCAAGAGAGCCACACAACTGAGTCATTATTTATTAGCAGGAATCACAGTATACACAGGCCTGGATTCTAAGGAACTTCAAATCACTGGAACCAGACCATGGGAGTGAATGGGAAAAAGGATCAGTTTTGCCCATAAACAAATTTGCTACCAGGATGGCTCCTAAAGCATGGAGAAAATGATGGCCCAAATTAAGTGAAGTTAAAATGTCATACATGTAAGCCAGTCATGATATTAGCCTTAACTACCTAATGAAATCCTAGCTCAAAAAAAAAAAAAAAAAAAAATCACGTATGTCAGTCAAATAGTAGAGGAAAAGATTGAAAGACTCATGACAGTGGGCATGCTGGGATGAATATAGTGTGAGAGACCAAAAAGCTCACCAGAAAACAATACTTCTAAGAGGTGTGTGCCACCTGCTAAAGTCAAAATGTGTGCTGGTGCCAGGGAGATAGCATGGTGGCATAAGCACCTGCGTGGTGAGTGCAAGGTCCCGAATTTAATCCCTGGTACAGTGGTCTCTTGCTTATCGCAGAGATTATGCTCCAGACACCCCCCAAATAAGTGAAAATCAGATAATTAGAGATGTTATATTTACTTTAGTATTTATATACTTTAGGACTTTATAAACCCTTCCCACACTCTTATAAGCCTTTCCCACACTTTAAAAAATACTTTGAATGCTCTTAACCTTTATCTTTTCTTTTTCCTTTTTTCTTTTTTTTTTTTTTTTTTTTTTTTTTTTTTTTTTTTTTTTTTTTTTTTTTTTTTTTTTTTTTTTTTTTTTTTTTTTTTTTTTTTTTTTTTTTTTTTTTTTTTTTTTTTTTTTTTTTTTTTTTTTTT